>JAVYIG010005034.1:0-146080 GCA_035222895.1 Strongylocentrotus droebachiensis
AAATCAAGTAGGACGATTCTAGGATGCTATACTGCTCTGTGCTCAATCAGGTTTGATTGGAATTAAAGTAGGACTGATTCTAGGATGCTATACTACTCTGTGGCTCAATCAGGTTTGATTGGAAACAAAGTAGGACCGATTCTAGGATGCTATACTGCTCTGTGCTCAATCAGGTTTGATTGGAATTAAAGTATGACCGATTCTATACTGCTCTGTGCTCAATCAGGTTTGATTGGAATTAAAGTAGGACCGATTCTAAGAAAATCTAACAATTCTTTCGAGGACGGCCACGTGATGGGTGCTTGCAAAATGCCTGTCCAAACAATATATACTGATTACTAAAGTACCCTATTATAAGTTGATTACATTTCATTTGATATATTTGTCACATTATATTAAAAAACAGGCAAAATACACACTAATTTACATAATGTTCATTTGTTTTAATGCCTTAATAATCAATTTGAGTAATCATGATCGTAATAGTACTTTCCACATCAAATTAAATCAGTATACTGGATAGGTTAAAACCACAAAGTTTATGATGTGGTTGCAGATTTTTTTTCCCCACTGTTTTGATAACATGGGGATGTGCCCCAAGCCCCCATTCTCTCTCCAAAAGGCGAATGCCACTGATTTCAGACTTACTCGGTTGGTTGGTTTTACCTGACTGCTATGAAAGCATGTATATGCTTGTAAGTACTCAACCAGGGGACCGACGGCTTTAACTATTAGAATTAATGCCTTACCAAAGGGCACTGGCGCATGGATTTGGTTTTCGAACAAGACCACTGCTCTGCCACTGAGCCGTCGCGCATCCTTAATTAGGATTTAATGAATCGAGTGAGTTAGCATAACAGCATTGATGACATCTTATTTGTCTCCGCTACGATTGTCGAGGGTAAATTAGCTGCTATATTTGCCTTATACCCCCTTCACATACACAGATTTTTCTTACGAGTCCTTACGGATCACACAAATTCACGGATCTTTCACGGATCCTTACGATATGGCCACTTTTACGACAGATTTAAGAGTTATTACGAGCTGTTGCTATTTATTACGGATTATTACGAGTTATTACGATGTATTTACGGCAACAGTCCCACGATTTGTTACGAGTTGTCACGGATAACTACGAGCAACTAACGTGTTACTTACGACCAGTTAATGTGTTGTTACGAATAGTTACGAGTAAGTTACGAGTATTTACGAGTCCTTACGATTTTTAGCTAAAAAATAACAACTGAAAATGAAGTGTTCGAATTCACAGCTTTTATACCTTTCCCCAAATCGTAAACAGTTCGTAAGCATAAGCATAAGTTCGTAAGCATCAATCCGTAAAGCCATCGTAAAATGACCCGAATAAAATCGTAAGCAACACGTAAGCACACATAACCATTCGCAAACTGCTCGCAATAATCCGTAAATAATCCGTAAACAAATCGTAAACTAACCGTAACGAATCGTTACAAAAATCTGTTACGAGTCATTTACGGATTCTTGTGAGCAGTTTCCGGATGGTTACGTGTTGTTGCGAGCGGTTTACGGATGGTTACGGATTGTTACAAGATATTTACGAGCTATTTAGGGACAAATCAATCCGTGGACAATCGTAAGAAGAGTTTTTACATGTCAAAAAAATTGCCTCTCCTTTCACGGATCCTTAAGAGTGTCTACGAGTTGTTGCGAGTTGTGACGAGTTATTTACGGATACCATCGAGTTATTTACGGATGCTTGCGATTGACTACGAGTTGGCGATCCGTAAGGACTCGTAAGAAAAGTCCGTGTATGTGAAGGGGGTATTAATGGGAGGATATTTTTATATTTGATAGAGGAGCGAAGTTATTGACCACGATACCCTGTCACTCAATTAAGATCCAGTATTGCCTTCCATTCTCTGAGTTGTCGACATTTTCATTTCACATGTCATTTTTAGATTTTCATATTGAAAGGATTTGCGGAAGTGTGTTTCCCATCTTTATAAAATTTTAATTTTGTTTCTAAATGGCTTACCAAAACACGTTTTACAACGTGTGAACAGGTCTTGTTGATTGATATTTCAAGGGTCACGAGGATCAGGGGCGTCGCCATTATGAGGAGGTGTGGGTATTTATCAACCCCTCTCTTATATACAGCTCCCATTAACTCATAGTTGCAAAATGAATATAGCGCATTTTCCAACACATACAAAGTGTAATGTCTGAAAATTCGCTTTTGCCGTTCTTCATTTCTCCTCTTTTTTAATTTTTAGGCATTTCTGCAATTTTGAAAAAGATGTGAAAAATCGATATTTTGCATGCTGAAAATGCTGGGCTAGCTTCACAAGTATGATCTGAACTGTCCTCATTAAAATAGTCCAGCAACCTCTGGTGGGAGTGCTTTAAGTGAGCAAACTGTATGCAGATATGGAGTCCACCTGCTAAAGTCGGGGGTGTCCACTCCTCCCACATTGTGTATTAAAGTCCCCTGGTTTGGGTTTCCATGGGAAACCATAATCACCAAAATCATCATTATCATCTTCATTATTATCATCATCACCATTATCATCACCATCATCATCATCACCATTATCATCATCATCATCACCATCATCATCATCAACATCATCACCATAATCATCACCACCATCAACAACATCATCACCATCATCATTATCATCATCATCATTATCCTCATCATCATCGTTATCATCATCAAAATCAACATCAACATTCTATTCATTATCATCACCATCATGATTATCACCATCAACACCATTATCATCATCATCATCAACATCATCAATATCAATATCAACATTATCGTCATCATTATCAACATTATCATCATCTTTTCATCATCATCATCATCATCATTGTCATCATCATACTTGTTATTACTTCTGTTTTGTGGGCTTAGATTTTAATGCATTTACCAAACTTTACGTAATAGATATGGGAAAATAGAGCCACCAAAGTAATATTACCATTACGTCATCTGATACTCGAGATTGAGCTGACAGTCATGCTTTTATTGAGGGAATGAATTCCCACTTTATTTTGACAGGTAGATTAAAGCGGGACATATATATTTCCAGTTATAAAATTAATGTTTCAACTTGATTGGAACTTATTTAATAGAATCGCGATCAGCTCCATACAGTTAATTACAACAAGGTAGATATGATTGGTTCGAGCTAAGCACATACTCAAACTCAACTCTCCATTAACATCATCTCTTGCAGCTACCGTGTGCCAGCATCAATCAGAGCAGAATCACAATCGCTCCCACATCAACCATTGGCATCATGTCGAATTCAAGCGAAGTACATGGTTTCCTTGAGATATTTTGGTCGGAATACGGGGTATACTTTATTTCGCCACAACTGATTTGTGCCATCTTGTGTAATTCTTTCACCTTTGTCGTGTTACTCCGAGACAACTGTGGTTTTGAAGAGCATTCCAAACTACTTTGTCGCGCCCTCTTGCTCTCAGATACATTCGCAATCATTAATCTAACCGTCATATCAATTTTGCGAATCTTTCCGGGTGTAAAGGTGCGATCAGCCTGCGCCTATGGTACAATACTGCTGGGCACAACATTAGTACTCTCCAACCTCTACATGTCCCTCTGGAGTTTTGATCGTCTGTTAAAGGTATGGAAACCCTTCCTCTATATACGATATGTAACCGTAAAAGTCGTCATGCTAGCTTTACTAGTTACGACCACATTGAGGCTTATTTATTTCGCTGTACAGGTTGCAGCCTTGAATCGCATGTATCCAATCGGTAGACTTGATTACTGTTTCGTGGGTTATGGACTGAAGCCAACCGATGCTGTATTCTATTCAATAGTGGAAATAGGTGTTGTGGATATGGTGGTGATAGCAAATATCTTTTTGCTTATCATTGCTCTGAAAAAGCTGAAGGCAGAACGGAAGCTACACCCAGCGGTAATTCCAGCAGCGATTGCAACACGAAATGATCAACAGACGCCTGAAGATGAAGCGCCCTCTCCCCCTCAAGCCCCTGCAAATGACCAGATGAACTATCGGCTCCTCAAATGCATCAGGACGGTTCTTGTCGTTATCGTGGGTAGTTACGTGGCGACAATCCCCCGTCTTATCGTTGTC
Organism: Strongylocentrotus droebachiensis; assembly: GCA_035222895.1. Classification (NCBI taxonomy): domain Eukaryota; kingdom Metazoa; phylum Echinodermata; class Echinoidea; order Camarodonta; family Strongylocentrotidae; genus Strongylocentrotus; species Strongylocentrotus droebachiensis. The sequence goes on from JAVYIG010005034.1 coordinate 4,116, forward strand.
TTAACAAGCAATGACAGACCATTTTGGCCGAACGTTGCAGTGGATTTGGCCATAGCGTTCAGTACATGGTGGAAGGGAATCATCTTCGTCTTGACCAATAGGCAGTTCCGTGATGCAGCTCGGAGTGAACTTGACAGGATCAAAACCTGTTTGCAACATTGAACATGCGAATGAGTGTATCATAATCCAATCCAATCCAAAAGATATTTGATATAGCGCCTTTTCCTTGCAGTTACATAGCGCTGCACACACGCTCCACAATGTTTTGGCCAACTTAAAACAAAAGTTAGACACTTCTCAGAGATCAGTAAAGTATATGTAGGCTGGTAATGAAATAATTTCTAGCAGAATAGATGTGACTTGAGAAGTTTCTTGAACTGGTCAACAGATGAGGCCGTCTGCACAGTAGTAGGTAGTTGGTTCCACAGTTTTGCAGCAACCGATGGAAAAGACAATTCACCAGCACGTTCCTTAGAGAGACACTGAGTGAGCCAGATGGATAATGATGAGCGGGTATTTCGGACTCGAGGACGACGAACCAAGCAGTCAGCTATGTACGGGGGACATTGGTGGTTGAGAGACTTGTAGACCAGTAGTAGGATCTTAAAAGCTATTCTCTGTCGTACAGGCAGCCAATGGAGTTCAAGTCGAAGAGGTTGTATGTGGTTGTATGTGAGTCCGAAGAGGAGCAGAAAAGACAAGCCTTGCCGCTGACTTTTGGAGTCTCTGAAGAAGACCAAGGTCCCTCTGGCTGAGATCACTGAAGAGACTGTTGCAGTAGTCTAGTCTGGAAAGGACAAGAGCCCTTGCCGCAGCGTGGCATGTTGACGTATCAATAAACTTGATGCTTCTGCTGAGAAGGTTGACATGAAGACTTAAGTTTACAGATGGTTCAAGTGTTACTCCCATATTGATGGACTTACATGGTTGGAAGGATTTCTCACCAATCATCAGTTTGACATCGTTCATTAGATGGGATGACCGATGATGCGGTGAAGCAGAGACAAATAATTCAGTCTTGCCATCATTGAGTTTGAGCTTGTTCGCATTCATCCAACGCTGAATTTCAGTGATACAACTACTGAGTCTGCCAAGCGCAGCATCAATTGCAACTGGATCAGTTGGGTCAAACATCACGTAGATCTGAATGTCATCTGCATACATATGAAAAAATACTCCATGAGCCCGAAGAATATCACCAATATAGGACGAATGTAAAGGGTGAAAAACAAGGGTCCGATGACAGAACCTTGTGGAATTCCATGTGGCAATCTACAAGCTTTCGAAACAAATAACAAATAAATTATTGTTGTCATTATACATTTTGTGTTTGTATGAATCATTCAACTGATTCTTACAAAGCCTTCAAAGTTGCTGCCGATTCCTTCTTCAAAGAAATTACTTCACCCTTTTAAAATCTATGCACAGGCAAACTCTCTGGACATTTTCTAAGCACTCTTTGGGGGGGGGGGGGGCGTCAGCGGATGGTTATATAATCTATGCTGGTGATATGAGCTACCGTGTGGGTCGTCGCTTGAACGTCTTGAATAGGCCAAGGCGCATGACTTAGTGGTTATTAACTACTTTTTCATTACTTTTTTTCCAGCAAGACAGATATAACAGAAATCGAGCGATAATGACTAAAACACAATCTACTTGACTATAAGCCATGCGGTTTTCTACTGGTTTGGAACACAACTACCAATTACTAAAGATAGAGTATTAATTGGAGAATGTATTCTTAATTTCACATTCATCATGTTCATGTAAATTTCCCGCAAATGTTGGAAGCATTATCCAGGCCTTTATCTTATTGCATATGTTAATTTACTAATCATTTATGTCTAATATACACTTTTCGTTCAAACTGCCTGACTTATTACATCTCATTATTTTATGTTTGGAGGCATTGATATTCAGCTTTCATGATTCAGCAAAAAAATAGTGCATTCCTTGGAGGTGGAGAATAATTGCAAGATCATCAGCAAACATTATTTGATTAAGTTTTCCTTTGTCGTGACTTTGCCGCCTTTCGGGTTCACTTCTGTTTGAACCATATCGACCACATCCTTTAGAAACAAATTCAATAACGTTGGACCAATCACAATCTTCAAGTATTCCAATCTTTGTGTTAAAACATGAAATGGCGCCCTCGTCTAATTCCATAGACCTTTCATGTTACGTAACACTCCAAGAAAAGAACACCAATACCTTGTTTTAACGTTTTTTTTACCAAAGACCATGCCTCAAAATATTGTCACATGTAGTTTATTCTTTTCGTTTATTTCTCGACATCAAAGCTGATAGATAAGTTTTCGGGGAAACATCTACTGTTTAAAATTAGATTAAAGATCTCTAGTATTGGTAAAAACACGAAATTCTAGTCTTCTGTATTTCTTTTACGATTGAGTCATTTTCTGGAGCTTTATTTCTTTTATTCATTGAACGCATCTTAGTTATGATGCCCAGTCCAGCTCAGCTTTATTTTATCTTAGCCATTGTTATAATTTCTTCGTATATTTAATCAATACTTTGTCAACGACATTTATTTCAATTTCGCTTTAGACTTGATTTACTTCCTAAAACTGTTTAATTTAAAGATTGATATACCTACAATGTCTCCGGTGAAACAAAACTGAGAACAAAAAAAATTAGATTTAGCTTGGAAGAACGGAGAATTAAGATGAATGTTAAACTGCTGAGGAGAACCGTGCATGTTGGGAGTGGAAGAATGGGTTTCAATTTTATAACCCGAGTTAAGTATTTATTATTTATCGATGACAGTAACTAGGCCTACCAAGAAGCATGATAAGAATACTTCTTGGAGTTTTACTTACCTGTTTAATTCCTAGTTTTCTGCTTTGACAAAAACTGTCATATAGTATCAGAGTGTACTCTTACTTTATGGAGGCATTTCGTTTCAATTTGAAAGTATCCATCACATCAATAGCGGTTCTAGAGTGGCTCAAGACCCCCCTAGAAATAGTAAAATAATAAAAATATTAATAATAATGATAAATAAAGTACAAACAGATTTTTTTTTAAAACTTTATTTTAAAAAAAACTTTGGAAATAAATTAGTTTAATGGAGGCACATGTAGAAAATGATTGCGATAACTCAAAAACCCAGCCTCCAAGCACCCTACCCCCAATTAATCAAAAAGATTCTTCTTGAATGATATGGTTTATAATAACTCATAATCCTTTTCAATATGACAAGCTGAGTATATTGGAGTCAAAATTAATAAAAACAGATTATCACTCAACACACAACCGATATCAATGACTCGGGGTTTTTATATTCAAATCAGAAAAAAGTAGAATTAAGGAAAGAAGATACACCAGCAGGTTTGTGACAAGTAAATCACCAACAAGTCAAACAAATTTGCTGAGAGTTCTGATAGGAAGTTTGTCAAAGGCCCACGGTCTATTTCTGCCGACATTCGAACAAAGCCACGATGAAGAAAATCTTGTCCTTTCAATTTACACAACCCTCGACTATGTCAAAATATGAGATATATTAATCAATCTGTCAGTGGTAATTCTTGTTTTGCCCGTCAATTGCAGACTTTTCTCATCCTTTACAGTTTTTTTAAATTAACAGTGATACTCTATGGTCTTTTCATACCGAATCAACTCCGTCAAGTGAATCTGTTTCTAAAAAAAAAAAAAAAGTGATTATGTTGTTATCAGTGTTAACGGGTAGAGAGTCAGAGGTGCATGTTACTCCGTCAATGGGAGTAGTTTTTAAACCGATATATGTCAGTGAAGGTAAATACTTCAGAGAAGGCACATTAGAGAACACAAATTGCATGAACACTGTACGATCTCTGTGATTTGTGTCGAATTTGCATCATAAGCATACTCTTTTTAATAGCCCTCTTTTGTTAAATCAAGGTCACTTATTATGGCTGAAGCTGTGAATACATCGCACAGAACAGATAATGACTCCTCTCAATTAGCCATCGGTGATGATGCGTCGGGTGATGCGTTCTCCCTACCATACGGCTTCCAAGTAAGTATGCTGGTCGCCATGACGATTCATCTCTTTCTCTCTGTCGGGTTGAACAATTTCAACATCCAAGTCCTTCGTCGAGGAGATTGCGGGTTAAAATACAGAGCTAGACAATACGCCATGGCCATGGCTGTTACAGATCAACTCTGCGCTCTTGCAGCCGTCTGCCACAACTTTCTGAACGTCATCCGGGGCCAGGACACTCATACTTGCGTCTATGTCTATATTTTGCATCATGCTTTCAGCACATTTTCGCTTTGCTACATGACTGCATGGAGCGGGGATCGCCTCTTGCAGATATGGAAGCCATTCCTTTACCAACGGTTCGTCACCAAGTCGGTGGCAACCATTAATTTCACCTTTGCAACCATTGTTTGCTTGGCTGTAAGCATTGGTCAACTTGTCTCATGGAGACACAATCCTACAGTGATTAACGAATGTTTCCCCAGGGAAATGGGCATGACTGGATACAAGGTCTGGGTGATCTTTACATTCTCTCTACCTGTTCTATTCATGATCTCTTGCATTTCTACACAGGTGGGCACACTTGTCATCACTTTCTCCAAGATTCGCGCCGAGACCAAACTCCAGCCACATGTTGGCGGGAACATTTCCCAAGGAGATGGTGATCATCACGGTCAGTTTCGCATGCGGTACCTGAAAGGCATCCGCACTGTTCTTATCCTAATTCTCTCTACCTACATCGTGGCCCTACCAACCGTTACCGTGCGAGTTGTCCGAGATATGTCTGACCGTGGATACGTCTCCATTATAGCGTTCCAATTCGTCAATTTGACCTCGTTTATCAATACCTGGTGGAAGTTCTTCATTTTTTTGATGACGAACAAGCAATATCGAAGTGCTGCTAAACAAGAACGCAAGAGATTTCGGCGCTTTTTGGGTCTTGGGGTAAATTAATAAGAATTCATAGAAGTAACCAGTAGAAAATACAATCAAAATTAAAGTACCGTCAGTTGTCATTAACAAATACTTTTCTAACATTATACAAACTGATAATATCATAACGCCTTCGAATCAGGAATGACGAGAAAAGGCGTCATCACACTTTTCTTTCCAATGAACTTTGGCATGCTGCAGGGTGCTTGGATCTGTAAGTTCCTATCAAATCGTAGTCCCATCACTGCAACACTATTTTATGGACTACATCTGGAGGGATGATGCGCCAATTCAGTCAGACCGCAGCGCGCGCGTTAATGAGGCTGAAAGCTGATTTTTATTCAGCGATATCTGGCGATCACATAACATTTACGTCTGCTGAATTTCCATGCGCTTTTCAGTGAGATTTATAGGGGTGTACATGTAGCTGCGTTTTTGGTCGTTAACTTCATTCAACATGGCAGCATGCAACGGAAAGTCACTCTCGAGATTTTCAGCATCAGTTTGATATGTAATTTGCCATATTCGCAATTTCGCAACTTTTATTGACGTTATTTTTGTAACATTTCAACTGCTGTTTTGACCCGGGATTTTCACTTTTGGTTCCTGACTTTGGGACAAAATAAATTTGTCCACTTTGAGATTTGTTCGAAAGATGAAAAGTCACTGATCAAAAATATGTCAAAACCTAATTGACGCAAAATCATGTTCTTTTTATAATCATAGTAATTAAGACCCTAAAAACCCGGAAATTACCAATTTGTTCTTTTTATGATAGCGCGAAATTGTGTGATTTCATACTCGTGCACGCTCGCCGTCTGAGCAATGGCAATGCATAACTGATTATTAAACTCCAGGGAGCTCCGCCGCGCCATCGACTAGCCGAAAAAAAATTAGAAAAATGATTAAAAAAGAATTATAGTAGAAAAGAATCTTCTACATGGCAGGTGAAGTATTTGATCTCGGGTCCTTAGATTGTTGTCAAGACGGCTTGCGCGCACGTGCATTACAGGCGCACGCCACAACGCATGGTTACCAAAATGTGGTATTCAGAATGTTAATAAACCAAAGCAAAATATATGTGACGTAGTTGACGTAGTTGACCAATCAGAACTCTCTATTATCACATCGGCAAAATTTACTACTTTTTTTTAATTATTCATGAACATGAGCGTGATCTTTTTTGGTTCCTGACTTTGGGACAGCGTAAAATATAATAATTTTGATATCATTGTAAAGAAAAATATTTATGCTTTATGCTGATTATAACATCTTCTTGACGCAAGAATGATTTCTATGTGAAAATCAGCCCTACTCTTTAGATAGATTTATCGTCGAAAAACCCCATTTTCAAGGCGAAATATCTGTTTCCAAAATATATCTAACATGATTGTCATATAAGTATATAGAGAGTGCAACTTCTTATCTTTAAAATAAGACCCATTTCATGAGAAATAAACAATTATAAAGGCAAAAATTGCCGATCGGCAAGACCGTCTGCACTACTCATTACGTATGCAAGACACGTAAATTCTTGCATACGTGCTGAATAAAATAGAGGGTTTTCGCACCGGCTGCGGTCTGACTGAATTGTTTCAAAGCTGTTTGTCTCCATTATCAAAGTCAAACCTTACCGACCTATACTAAGTGCCACATGGTTGTCTACAGGAGGATTCGGAACATCTGAAGAAAACCCCGTCACACAAAATAATATACCTGACCCTAAAACTAATTCTAACCCTATAAAAATATATACGTAAATTATTATTCTGTAGTGAAGCGAAGGGTTCCTGAATCACATAAAAAAGTGGCCTCATTACAAAAAAATGCATGGTATAGAAGTAAATTATGTCATAGAAGTTTCAGTTTCTTATGAGCCATCGTGTTATATTGCACTCTTGAGGCAAGTATATGTTCAGTTGGTATTTTCTATAATCGCCCCCTTTTCGGCGTCGGCTTTATGGACAGATAACCTTTCGTGTTATCCTTATATGGTACACATACGGCTCCAACAGGGAAATGGTTTTCACGTATTGCGTATTCTGAAGTAAGTTTTAATTTCAAAAACGATGCCACCGACTGATTTAAGAAAAATCAATGCCCAAAGTGCCCACATTTTATTTATAGGGGCCCACCAGTATTTGAATGCATTTCCAGATAGTTTTTGCTCTCTGTATCCATTTTGCTTTTTCAGCCAGTAATTTTTTAAATCTCCAAATATCATTCCAACATCTGAACTGTAGACTAGCTATATGCCCACATATTTCAAATATTCAATCAAGCAAGTTTGTATACTATGTTTCATTAAATGCCCACATATAGCCATGCATTGTATTGGGACAGATTGGTTATACAGGAGGATTTCAAAATATTCAATCAAGCAAGTTTGTATACTATGTTTCATTCAATCATTTGGCTATGCCTATCAAAGCCTCATAACCACAATGTATCATTGTATTTTGATACCGAAATAGATATTTACTGTGATTCTATTGCCCAAGAAAATAGTTTAAAGCAGCCATTTTGACTGTCTAGAGTTGCTGGTCCTTTTGGGCCCTTTTGGAGCAACTTCAGGGCCCCTGTAGTCTTTTGTGGATCTTTACCTATACTACAGAGTGAGTCAGAAAAAATGTCCCACTTTTTAAAAGTTATATTGTTTGAAGTATGAATATTCAATCATGGGTTTCATGATATGTCTTGATAGAGTTATCCTCCCAGTACATTCAGGTATCATTTTCGTTTGAATCTCTGCATGCATGACTTAACATCAGACAATCTTTACAAGACTGCCAGATCTCACTTGCGCCAAGTTGCTGGGTGAGGAACAAAGACAAAGACAGTCAGCCACGCACACACACACACGCACGCGCACACACGCACACATACACACACGCACATACACACGCACAAACGCGCGCGCGCGCACACACATACATACGATAACAATTGTTTCATAATTTCCCCTTTTCTGATTAAGCATTGAGTTTTATCAAGATCGCTGAATGTTTAAGTGGCATTTCCCTGACAATCTTTCCCTTTAGTACACATTCACTACCACCATCATCATCTTAATCTTCATCATCATCATCATGAAGTGCACATGAATCTGGCTGTCTTTGTTCAAAACACTATTTTATTCCTCACCCAGCAACTTGGCGCAAGTGAGATCTGGCAGTCTTGTAAAGATTGTCTGATGTTCAGTCATGCATGCAGAGATTCAAATGAAAATGATACCTAAATGTACTGGGAGGATAACTCTATCAAGGCATATTATGAAAACCATGATTAAATATTCATACTTCAAACAATACAACTTAAAAAGTGGGAATTTTTTTCTGACTCACTCTGTATATTTCACTGTATTGTTCATAGTGGGTTTTCTACACCAAACGAATATTCTCAGCCAAAATATGTGTTCTGAAATGCATAAAAACGCTGGTGGGCCCTTAACCCTAAAAAGGCTGGGCTATTTGAGGTCTTAATACGGCCAGGGGGGCCAATATGCCCCCCCCCCCCTAAGATCTCAGCCGAGGATGGTCCAATTAATGTGAAAATTATCATGGTGATAGATTGAAGTATATTGAATAAGATGGTAATGTTTATTTTCTTTTATGTTTATTTTTATTATTTTTATTAATATATTTATGACAATATGCACATTTGTGAGAATTATATATTTTGATAGACATATTGTGATGATATTTTGTCACCCAACACCCGAACCATAACAAATTTGGTATCAAAATGTGCGGGAGACATGAGGGAAACAACTCATGAAATTTCAGCGCCAAAGATTCAGGGGTTTTTGATGCAGGGGCAAAAATTCGACAGGGGGGGGGGGGGGGGGCATTATGGCCCCCGGCCTTATTAGGGTTAAAACATAAAAATTTGGGGACTTGTCAAAAAACCAGTTGGTGACGTGAACGCCATTTCCCTGTTGGAGCCGTCTGTATACCTAACTAGGGGCGGACCTATGAAGGAGTTTAACACCCCCCCCCCCCCCCCCCACCTTTGTCGGGGGCAAAATGATTTTGTTTGTAGTGCTTTCTTCCCCCCCCCCCCCCAAAAAAAAAAAAAAAAAAAAAAAAAAAATATATATATATATATATATATACCGGGGTAATAATAATAATAATAATTTTTTTTTTTTATAATAAAAAAAATAAAAAAAATATTGGTCGGCGCGATTTTCAAATTTCAGGGGGAGCAAAATATATAATTTTTTTTAGTGCTCACTATCCCCCAACCCCCCCCCCCCAAAAAAAAGCATCAAAATGTACAAAAAGAAGAAGTTGTAATAACAGATTTGAAAATGTACAAATGTCAAGTGTGAAAAAGAATATAAAAATATAGTACAAAATAACTTTGATTCAAGATTCTTTATTTGTTAGATATGACTTTATATACATTACATGTATATGTTGATAAATACTCATTGTTAATACTTCACCATTGGCCTTGTGTATTACATAGAAAGTCTAAATAAATGACAGTTACATGATATACAAGCACATAAATTCATAAAGATATATCTTTCAGAAAGTCAAATAAGAATAGATCAGACCATTTCTTCAGATGAACAGAAGTTTTCTGATGTTGTGATAAAAAAACTACCTTAATGAAAAATTAATATATGAAACAAAATATTTCATAAAATAGTTATTTCTGTTTCTGTAATTGAATATATTGAAGAGAGAGAGAGAGAGAGAGAGAGGGTAGAGAGAGAGATAGAGAGTGTGTGCTTGTGCGTGTGTGTGTGAGGATGTGTCATTTCATGCATAGGAAAATGAACCAAGGAGAAACTTAAACTTAGGCATGTACTAATATTACAATCATAAATACAATTTTCATAACTTCATGTGCATACAAATCAGTAATTAACAAATATTTCAGGTTTAAAAAGTGTAATATAAGTTATCAATCACCTTAACCCTCACAACCACTAACTTTCTCTCTAAGCAATTATATAAAATCAGAGCAAAGTTGATTAACAGTGATTCCCCCACAAATGAGATTTAAGCATTATTTAAAGTTAAAGTCGTTATCATTGAAACAACATTATCACTTATCTCAGGTGTGGACAAAAAGAAAGACAGATATTCCTTCATTCCCTTCATGATATGTAAGCTAAGTAACTTGATCAAAAACGGTTAACGGCAAGAGATTTAGAGTAAACAAGGTTTGAGTTGAGTTTCTCACGTTTGTTGATGATAGATAGAATGCAGGTATGGTGGTTCTTTGGGATGGCAGCTTGAGAATTCTTATGATTTGTTACAAACTCTGGATTCAGTCTTTGATAAGACCTCTTATGATAGATAATGAAGAACTCCTGTAGCTTGCTCCAAAATGATTCCTGAAGAGAGAATGAAAAAATACAATGCTCACATAATAAGGCATGTTCAATGTTACATCAGAGGTAATCCATTATCATCATCATAGTCATCATCATCCTAATATACATTATCATCATCATAGTCATTATCATCCTAATATACTTTATCATCATCATAGTCATTATCATCATCATAGTCATTATCATCCTAATATACATTATCATCATCATAGTCATTATCATCATCATAGTCATTATCATCATCATAGTCATCATCATCCTAATATACATTATCATCATCACCATCATCATCATCCTCAAATACATTAACCTCATCATCACTATCACCATCACCAGCATCATCATCATCATCATCACCATCATCATAGTTATTATCATCATCATAATCATCATCCGAAAAGACATTATCATCATCATCATCATCACCATCATCATGATCATGATCATCATCACCATAGACATTATCATCATCACCATCACCATCATCATCATCATCATCATCAAATAATTATCTTTTTAAATCATCCTTGTCTTCCATCAGAGGTTGACTAACCAGTGGTTCAAGTGGTGGAAGAGTAAGTATAGTTTCTCTCTCTCCTCGAAGCCCGGAGCCTTAGGGATGAGTTTGTGATAGGCATTATGGAAGTCTTGGTTGAAAGAGTGAAACATGGCTCCTATAGACAGGTCAAACTCATGGTGGCCATAAAAACTGGCTGGATCAAAAATGACTGCAAATATAAAAGAGAAAAGTGACATGAAGTAGGAAGGAGATGGGAAAAGGTGTATCAGCATGCCGCTAGAGTGCAGAAAAGGGATGCATCTTATACCAGTAACTACTACAATAATTTGAAATATATCATATTTTCTTAATAATTTTTCAAAGATTTAATGAAATATAGTAAACAAACTTGGTTGATTGAATATTTGAAACTCTTTCTTTCTATATAACCAATCTGTCCAAATATAATGCATGGCTATATGGGCATATAGCTAGTCTAGAGTTCTGATTTTGGAATCATATTTGGAGATAAACTGGCTGAAAATGCAAAAGAAGTGTCTATTTGACCAGCAAAATGTATATAGTGATCAAAAACTTCTCTGTAAATCATGTTCATCACAAAGCACATTTGCAAATATGTAAAAAGAAACACTTGTTATGCTCGAAAAACGAGATAGGACTAGGAGGTGGACGGAGACAGAGACATGGTTGTAGGACCATATATACTCTGACCTTACATACTTCTACAAAATAAAGCTTGGAGCTAATATCAGATCACCACAGAGATGCCCATGTGGCCACTCAATATTTACACCCTGCAAAAATTGCTTGGGACCTTGGTATGATATTACTGTTAGGCTTGGATTTGGGTTTTAGATTAGGTTTGGGTTTGCTTTAGGGCTAGGTAGAGTGTTGAATCCAGGATTGAAGTTAGATTTTTGGTTAGTGTTGGAAATTGACACAGAGGAAATGTCACAGGCGCAAATGTCATACAACCGCCCATCCATACAATGTTCCTTACCTGGGCAAGACTCCAGCTGGCCTGCGTTACCACCCCATAGATCACCATGCTGGAGCGCAGGAGTGATCTCCAAACCTTCAAACAACTTGGGTATCTTTCTCTCCAGGATGGGCCACAGTTCTCTTAACTCTTTATCACTGCTCTTCTCCTGTATCTGGTCTAGCTGCTTCTTCAGGCGGTACTCAGTATAAAAGCGCTGCAGTGGAAATGTGTACAAGTATGTTGTATAAGATCAATGTCTCAATCCATGAGATCCATATATTATAAAAGACACAAATAAACAGACTTCTGTCAAATACACAAAAAGAAACAAAGAAACAAAACAAACAAAATCAAAGAATAATAACATCTTTGAAAGGTCTTAGCTGCTTCTTTTGGTGATGCTGGGCAAAGAACATCTTTATTTGAAATATTATGCAAGAGCTTATGCCTCTGAATAGCATTCATCTTAAGCCTTTATACAAACAGCGTTACTGAAAGATATGGGATGTTAGAGAACACTATACTGGGTTTGTGGCTCTTTGAAATGCCTCTATGTGGCAAAATTATGATTTTCAATAAATATGCATTTTTCGTTCCAGACACTTCTTTTCGTGGCACTACGTTTCGCTAAGCTGCTTAAAGAGTCTAGGCCAAAACTCCTGTCACTTTGGCATGAAGCTCCCCCTACCCCTACCCCCTCCCGCCCCCCTCCCGCTCCCCCTACCCTCACAACCTTTGCCCTTCTCTTACCACCCAATCGTCACACCATGTATTGTCAAGAGGAAGGTAGCCACAGCAGGTGGTGGTATGAAGCTCTCCCTCCCCCCTCTCGCTCCCACCTACCCTCACAACCTTTGCCCCTCTCTTACCACCCAATCGTCACACCATGTATTGTCAAGAGGAAGGTAGCCACAGCAGGTGGTGGTATGAAATCCAAACTGACTGATGAATCCTTGGGAGGTATCTGCCCCTACACGTCCTTCTTCTTGCCTGGCTCTCTTGCCCTCTTCTAGGTTGTGCAGGTGCAATCTGTATGGGGTAGAGTTACAATGCAACAGGATGAAAAATAAAATGGACATTGCAATATTGATGTCTATTTAACCTGACAGCTGAAAGCAGTACATATGATACATCTTGATAAGAAAACCAGGTCCTACAGCTCTAAGTTCTTGCAAAAACGGAGTAATAATAAATAATGATAGTGGGTTCTTGTACATCATTTATGTCTGGCAAATTATCACACCTGGTGCTCTATTAATATTACCCCAGTCATAGCATGGCTGCCATTACAGCACTCATTCATATGAAGGAATTAATTCCTACCACTCGTTTACCTCTCCTGGGTGGAGTGCGACAAATGTAGATAAATGTCTTGCCAAAGTACAATAGCGCTGCAATGGAATAGTGCCCTAACCAGGTAAACTGGGGCACTACGATATCCCCTTCCCTTCATTCTTATATCCTTTGTCTATATGTTTCCTATCCATCACCTGATGTGTTTATGATTGAGTCACCGTCATTTTCATGCACCACAGATAATGTGTAACTTCAACTCTGGATCTAACATTCAACATCTAATTACCCTATAAGCCTAAAGTCCAATAGCAATCCTAACACCAACCCTCTACATTTCACGAAAATAAATTTTGCCAGAGCAAGGTTATTGGATAAATAGGGTTAGCATTCTGAAAACTAGGCTTTTAATAGTATATTCATTATCATAAGAACTCTAGATTAGGACAAGTCATTGGTCAACGTCTATACCGTCAAAGCTGGATACTTAAGATAATTGTTAAAAGAGACAGCTGCACAAGCCCTATAGTAAGTGTTTATTCTAAGTAATTTCATTTTTTTATGACAACTAGCATACTTCTCAAGAACATGGCTTTGGGATCATACCTTGCTAAGTGTTCACCTAGAGCTGCAGAATGCTTGCTTAGTCCTTGAAGATCAAGATGTTCCATGATGAATATGGTTCCCGTTCCTGAAGGATTGTCCAAGACTGGTCCTGGTTTGGGAACCCTGATGGTCTCTGTGGCCTGCATAGCTTCAAGGCTTGCCTTCTCACCATCAAACATCTGCCTTGCCTTCATAAAGGATATCAAGTTACTTATTAACCTTCCAGAAATAACTATTGATAAATCACCCCAAAATTTTATGGGTGCTAATATCGTAAAGCTGTTGACAATCAAATGGAATTTCTTTGTATTTTTCATTATTTAAAAATCGATTGTGAGTTATTATGTCAAAGGTATAAATGCAATAAAAATGGAATAGGCTCAAATATGAAAAAATATATATTTTGGCTCATATGGATATTTTGAACTGAAATTTAATGAGCCAAAAAAAAAGAAGAGTAGAATCTGTACTACGTACATACAATAACTATTAATGAGATTGAAAGTTGATACTTTTAGATGTTGATCGTTACCAGTAGTAGACCAATGAAGTCGGACATGACTTCATTGGTTACAAACATATGGAAAGTTAAGAGACTTCAATCAAATTACCCCACTCTTTCCATTGACTTTGACAAAGAACTTGCCCTTGTCGGTGTCGTAGCTCTGTCCATCGCTGATGCAGCCTCCGCAAGTTGTACCGATGGATTCGACCCTCGTAGCCCCAAGAACATCCTTTAGTATCTTCTCCATCAGCTAGGCTGTCCTGAGGAATGTTACCAAATGAGTTAACAAAATTGAAGTGGTCTGGAGCTGTGATATTCAACTCAAGGAGGCATAGCCATTAGTATACTTTTTGCCGGGACATTTTGTGTAGATAAAACTGTTCAGATGACCTCTATCGATTCTCAACCTTTTCAAACATCAGTGTATATCTGTACGAATGACATAAAAATCGGCATTACATTTATTGAGGACACCTAAATAGCAGTAAATTACAATCTTTTCAAGTTCAACTCGGGGTCAGATGCCGGGTAAGATGTTGGAAAAGTTTTTCTTCATTTTAGCACTAATGCTGGTAATGTATGAGGACCACCCCATTTACGATTATACTTCATGGATTATAGGAGTGCAATGAACAGCCTCTGTACAGCCTCTGTACAGAGGTGCATGACATACACAGTCTCACAGTATTGAAAGTGAAATCTAGACGCAGTCACACAACTCAATAAGGACCCATACACATTTTCCAACATGTGGGACTGAATCAAAAAAGTGGGCGGCTCATCAACAGTCATGTTGTGTTCAATCCAAATAGTTAAAAAGCAAAGTTTGTCAACAAACATACTACATACATAACACTAAAATGATGCTGAATTTTCTATACTTTTCCCGGTACTTTTCACAGCGTTGACATCACACGTACACTACGTTGAACTACCACGGCCACCAGCCGAAACTCCCATCGACCGCTACAAAATCGCAAGTGAGCTGTACATGTTGTGATTACCAGTCCGCTCAAGGGAATTTCCCTAAACCAAAACTTTTGACGATTCATGAAATGTGAATTGTTATGATGTAACGTGCAATATGTGAGAAGGTCAGTGGCCTTCAAAAAAGGCCCATGAGCCCGAATTACGTACTAGGTGAGGAGGTATATGATCTAAAAGTCACCTCCCCTCCTAGCTGGATGGGGTGGGAGGGGGTTGGGGGGGGGGGGGGGACAGTTCCTGCATTTAATTACCGTAAAAAAGATGATTATGAAAGATATCTGAAATCTAGACCGTGTGTGTTTGACTTTTTTAAAATAAATTTATCTGCCCAGATAACCAGCCTGTCGCGTCGGGACATAGGCGGATGATCAAGCGTCTTCCAAAGTGGGGAGGGGATCGAGACCAACAAAAAGGGGCACCTAAAATGGGTAGGCGCTATAACCACTAAGCGGAAAAATACAATTCTAAGTCATAAAAAAATGTAGCACTACATTCTAATTAATATATCAACAAGGATCTTATTAACCATTTAATTGTTTCTCTCTTTACCCGGAACTCGATAACTGCTTTCGCATAAATCATAAATGCTAGCGAGTGTAGAGCAAGCTTTTGAGAAATTAAAAAAAAATATTGCTCTCTTTAGGGGCGCATGTTAAACCCTCTTGGCAAGAGGAGAGGGTTACAAAACATTTTTTAATTATAATTAGGCTATATAGCAGTTGTAATAACATGCCCTTTTGGTTATGTGCTTTGCAGTTGCTTGGCATTTTAAAGATCTCAATAGAATTGATTGGAGGCATGCACATATCAAATTCAAAGAAGGACAAAAATTCGCTTTGAAATTAAGTTACACATAGAGAAACAGAGCTCACCAGAGGCGAAGAGGGGCACTTATCATGAAGAGAAACGTGGCACTAAAAATTATCATCGAAGGAAGAGGGCATTTATCAGATTTGAATAGGGGCACTTATCCTTATCAAAATCTAAAAGGAGCTTTTAACAATAGGACACAAAAAATAATTTATTAGACAGGAAAAGGGGCACTTATCACAAGTGGAGTGGGAAATTTTTGGGTACTCGAAAGCCTCAAGTCTTATTGTCTTGAACATGGTAGACCTTTTGGCCCTATCCCTAGACTGTAGAGGAAGAACTGCATTTGGAACACATGTCTCAATCATGCAGTGAATTAAATTTGAATTTTAAATCAACTTTTTATTTGGAGAGAATCATCCGATTGTAAAATTGCACAGCCATTCCTGGATATTTAATGACAAGAATTATGATGGGATCCAACTCAATGAAGTCTATAAAATCAGTTACCATAAACAAATTGAGGAATCTGAAAAAATCTAGAAAAAGCTCATGAGAGAGAGGGACGAATAGAGAGAGAGAGAGAGAGAGAGAGAGAGAGAGAGAGAGAGAGAGAGAGAGAGAGAGATATCTATCTATCTATCTTCTTCTTCTTCTTCTTCTTCTTCTTCTTCTTCTTCTTCTGGCATCATCATCATTTAGAATCTTATTCAGAAACGACAGAAACAGTTCATCTTATCTTATTTACAGCCTTCCAAATCTCAGCACAACTTGCATGATTATGTTTAAGTTTATAAAGTATGTACCGAGCCTACCGGCAATAGTATTAAATCGTATATTTTTTTGGAAAAATTTTGATTCTTGAAGTTGCACAACTCTTAATACATGTAGTCTTAATTTTCAGAATTATTTGGAAGCAGGAATTTGGGGGATGGAGCTTGATATAACATTCATTGCTAATAGTATACGATGATTATATAAAAAATATAAATGTTATAGTTTTTAATCGAAATATATATATAAAACTAATCAACAAGGCCTTTCTTTCACAATGATGGTGAAGTATTTTCTCACAAAATGTTACCGGGTCTGAACAATAGTATAGAGCCTACACGTATACACGTAAAATTGTACGCGGTTGATCGTACATCTTCACATGCAAGATATCTGAAAAAACAAGCACACACTTCCGTCAACTGGTAAATGGCCAATTTAGCAAATGGTCACAAACTAAGGATGAATCTCATATGTCTACATTAGTTTCTCTATTTTGTTTTGTTTTCTATTTTAGCAGAGTCAGAAACGACCCCTCATATATTTCCTCAAAATATGTCTGCCCTTATTTGCCTGAACTAAGCCGGCATGGGGTCTAAATAATATAATATAAGTACAAATTCACCCCAAAACACAACACTACGATAAGCGTTATTTAGCTTGCAGGTTCTCTTTGATGGATGTTGTTCAATGGATCCCTCCCCCCCCCCCCAATTTACAGGCCTATCCTGCTTTTTCGCGAAATTCCTGACTATCATGACATTAAAACAATATTACTACCATATGGGCGGGTCAGGGGAAGGAGGGTGGGCGGTTGTTGTTGGAGGGGGGGGGGGAGGGGGTCACGTTCTGCTGGACAGATCAATCCTCCGCCCGCATGCACCCTAATACTGTATCAAATGAAGACTAGATGCACAGTGTGGACCAGTTTTACAAGCTTTTTGAAGACCCGTCTTGCGGCCTAATTGTTGTCGTTGAGGGGAAAAATCGTGAAGCGCCACACCACAATTCTTTGGATTCGGAATGTAATATTTTCTTATTTAGAGATAGGGATCGAGGGGCAAAGCCGGGTCTCCCATTCTAATGAAGTTTTGTGTGACCTAAACGACATGAACCACTTGAAGGCCAATTAACAAAACTTACAAGTTTCCGCGTCCCCACCCGACTCCTTTTTGGCACTTGCCTCCTTTCGTTTATTATTTACTATTCAGAAAGGAAAAAAAATAAAAAAATAAAAATAAGGCTGTGATGGTAATTTTGTATTAATAGCTTCTACTTCTATAACCAATTCGAGCTGAACACCATAGTCATGTACATTTTTCACAGTTTTTTAATTTTGAAACTTATTATTACAAATCATTACCTTTTGTTTTGTCATACACATTGCATCAGTATACTAAAAAAGCACAATATCTGTGAATAAATATACCCTGGCAATCTTTGAAAAAAAATAGCAAAAAATTGAAAAATAGTAAATATTAAAGCAATTGCCTCCTTTTGGGGGAAAAAGTCCGGACGAGAAACTCGTTACTGCAATATTGTCGCCCAATGACCATGACAATGACAATGATATTTTTATTTCTGTAACGGCCCCTTCCGGGGCATGGTAGAAATACAGTTGAATAATACATATATAATGATATTGTAATAACTTTTGGGAATTCTTTTATAAGAAAATGGGGAATTTAAAGACTGCAGGGTAGATGTTTAGTCTAGCCTAAATTAATGCTCACACAAGGCCAGGGCCAAGTCATACACACATACAATTACAGTCTCAGAGAAAAAGGAGTTATCGAACAATGATTTTTAAGTAACTGATGTTTATTCACAAGAAACATGGTGGTGATATCCAATATATTTACTTGCCACAACCTAATAACAGTTACACTTAACTCACATTTATACTGGTTCTTGCCCTTTGGCTAATTGATGATGCTCCCGAGCAACATCCTCCCAGCTCCTAACTCTAAGTTCTAACAAAATCTGTCTGCCTAAAAACAACCTCGGCCTCAGCTCCAAACTTTTACACACTCTCAAAAACCTTGCCCAAATTAAAGCTAGTCTCCAATTCAGACCTCCCTTTTTAATCGTTCAAGCATCCAATTTCTGTAACACTGCCCCCTCCTTAACTTTGAACGTCTCGTTCAACACTAGGAACTTTAAAACAGGAACCTGTCAGTAAAACAACAATAAAGATAACAAGAAATGTAACATCCTAAATCTAAAAATAACAACATCATTAAAAATGTGAAGCATGGAAACACAGAATAGGAAAACCTGAAAGGAATCATCATAATTTCTAAAGTAGCAGGTTAGCTTCGCACAGTCATTTATAAACATACATAAACTACTTTTGTTTCAGCCTTACAAAACAATTCTTAGGTTGTGGCGAATGCATACATAAAAGCACTTGCAAAAATGAGACAAAGGCATGCAGCATATGCATCTTACCTGATATTCAAATATCAATACAATAAACTGGACTTCAACTCTCAGTATATCAGAACAAAATACATCATACATAAAATATAATTGTTGTTCCACATCAGTCTGGTGACTCTGGTCAACATGTTCAGCCTGTTGCACACTTAAGTAATAATCACTATAAAACAAAAAAAATTGGATATAAACAAAAACACCTTTTTTTTTTTTTTTTGTTCCTTCAACATCACCTTTAAATATGGCAAAAGTTAAAGATTATTCTAGTATAACCATCAAGTTCTGGTATTCGTCCTCTTTGGTAACAACAAATGGCATATCTCGGTTCATTTTAAACTGGTTTGGTTTACAATATTAGAGTTGCCAACAACACATAAGTACAACCCTGGAAAAACATAACAATACTCTGAATTTGTATGCCAAAGCGGAAACGCTCATTTCAACTGCCAATATAGAAGAATTTATACAAAACAAAAATTGTTTTTACAAAATAACCTGATCTTGTAAAAACATGATCATGCATGATTGTCCATAGATTTCAAAATGACTTTAAGTCATTAAAAAAAAGGCAAAGTGTCCATTTGCTATTATCTGTTCTTACAGAACGGCACAAATCAATTCCACATTTCGAGTTCAGGTGAGTAAATCGCTCATCTGTGATTACACCTAATGCAAGAAAGCCACTTCAGTATTCTCATTCTTTCTACTCTCTTTGATAAATCATAGTAATGTAATTCCTACAAGTCCTCCTTTATAAGAACACTTAACAATTGTGTTTCCCTTCACAAGTTCAATATCGAGGAATGCTAATAACACCAAAATGTTGGTCCCTCAGTTCTACGTTCGACTGGTTCATTCGAAAAGTTCAGCAGCACAATGGAATAAGTGTCTGACTCCTTAAGTTCATTTGCATCTTCAAAGTTGCTTCAGCTAAATATAGTCCTGTCATCACTCATGGTGACCAATTATTTGTTTCTCTAATCAATGCAAATAGATGAAATTCCACTAATAGTCCATGCAAGTGTTCACTATAAAAGCTTTCAAAGTTCGATGGATTTCGTAAGGCTGCATTAAATTACATGGCATAATATAAAAATTGTTCACCGTTATAAACACGAACCGCGTTACCATGGAGACCAGATACGCTCATCCGACACGTGTTGCCATGGAGACCAGATTCGCTCATCCGACACGTGTTGCCATAGAGACCAGATACGCTCATCCGACACGCGTTGCCATGGAGACCAGATTCGCTCATCCAACACGCGTGAAGATACTTTGGGACGGCATCCCGGCGTCTTGCGGTACTGGCATCTCGCGTCCTGGCTTGAAGCTTCCTCGGTAAGGTACCTCACTATCTGCTCGTCAGATACGTGATGGAGAAAATCTGCCATCCAATTCTGGCTTCCAAGTAGATATTTCTGCAACAAAATAACATCTTTTGCAGAAAAAGGTGTACCAGAGTGGTACAACCATATATGCGTATATTAGGTATACACATGCAGAAAATTGGCTTTTATGTAAATAGCCATAATAAGAGAAAATGCAACTAACTAGGTTGTGGCAATATTATTATAAAAACTTATTGTAATCTGACTAATCTCAATATACAAAAAAAAAAAACAATTCTGCCATATTTGTTTTATAAGCAGTTACACAGCAACTTCACTGAAAACTTCCCACACAGAACTGTGCTGTATCCCTGCTGGAAGCAGGTACTGACTTTCAAGCACTCTAGCTCTGCTAATGTGAAAAGAACCAGCTAGTCGTAAGCATAACCATTAAAACCTAACAAACAAGGAATTTAATGAAAACCAAGTCCTTAACCATAGCAATATCCTCAATTAAAAATAATAATCCATAACTATGTGTAAATGTAACCCACTACAATTATAGACAATGTGATAACCGTGATACACAGCTGTCAAAGTTACCAGCTAATCCCAACCATATCTATTGGGAGACTTCCTTTGACGATGCTGATGCTCGTGACTGTTTTCTCTCGAGGGTTCTTCATCCAGAGCATCATCAGGTTGTCACACTTGATGTCTCTCGCTGAGCTTGGAATGCTCCTCAGTACTAATTTGTGTTGCTACGGCAATGAAAGAACAATTATCATCACTTACATGGAGCCAGGGCTCCTTCTGTCCCTTGTACTTGCAAAGACGGTCTCTGTAAACCACTCTTGGTTTACTCCTTTTCGTCAACTGGATCCTGTAGACTACATCGTTTATCTTCTTTAGAACAGAGTAAGGGTCTCACAAGTCTGACATCAATTTAGGTGATACACCTTTCTTCCTTCGAGGATGCCAATATCCGGACTTCAGGTCAAGGGCGCAAAACCACTGGGAGCCCGTCAATGCATCTAAGATGTCGTTAATACGAGGACGCGGGTAAGAATCTTTCTTTGTCACCCGATTCAAACATCGGTATTCCACGCAAAAACGCATACTGCCATCTTTCTTAACGAGTACAATCATTGAACCCCATTCTCCTGATGCTGGCTCTATCACTCCTTGTGACTTCATCTCATCAATAGCTCTGACAGCCTCCTCCCTCTTAGCTAGGGGTAAACTAGATTCAGCATCACCCGTCTCTATCTTGTGTGCGACTATGCTTGTCTGTCCCAAGTCCATGGATCCCTTGGAGAACAGGTCTTGTTGTCTCAGTAACAACTCCCGTGTTTCTTCTGGCTGTCCCTCAGACAATCCTACGCTGCTTCTTTCAGGCAGCGACCTTAAACGCGGAGCGAACTCGCCTGTGACTTCTCCTGCCTCTCCAACATTTTCCTCTTGAGATTCAACATCAATGACAACATCAACTCGCTCACATTTACCTACACAATTACCTTCTTGTGAAGATTGGGTATGCTGATTCAAAAGTGTCCTGCCAACCATCACCCCTCTGAGGAAGAGTCCTTCTGCTTCTCCACCCAGGGATGTAATGACAGGAGCCTTGCCATTTCTAGCCGTGTTCCGCTCCTCGAACACGACTAGTTTCCGTTTCCCTCTGCCATCATTGAGGCCTCTACTTGCTTTCTCTGAACACTTGGTGATGTCATTGGGCTCTGGTCTCCAACTCTGGCTTCCAGCACCTGCAGACGCCTTTCAATACCCTGCTGTGCTGTGAAAGATCTGTCAAGGTGCGCTATAATTTCAGTCTGGTTACTGACTGCACTTTCCGCAAACTTCTCAAACGCTTGTAGGAGGGCGCCAACTCCCAGAGAACTCGAAAGGCGACCCCTCCCTCTTGTACGCGTACGTGACGAGATCCGTGAGCGATGCATGGTTGAGAGTCGATAGTCACTTCAATAACTGTGTATCACCCTAAACCCCTATTACTTTCATGAGCCTACTCTTGCTTTATTTAGAAGTTTTATAAATGGAAACTATAAGGCTACTGTATTTAAAATCCCTATACAAATTTCACGTCAGGTTCAGTATAGATCTAGTTTAAACTTTTCCACAATAAAATCCAATGAAAAAGAATATAATCCTAAAGGGGATTAAA
Organism: Strongylocentrotus droebachiensis; assembly: GCA_035222895.1. Classification (NCBI taxonomy): domain Eukaryota; kingdom Metazoa; phylum Echinodermata; class Echinoidea; order Camarodonta; family Strongylocentrotidae; genus Strongylocentrotus; species Strongylocentrotus droebachiensis. Next base: position 26,807 of record JAVYIG010005034.1, read on the forward strand.
ATTATTTAATTATTTAAATGGCAAATAAAACAATCCCATCAAAATAAGTTACTTAAAGTGACTAAATTTACTACTAAGTTATAGACTATCTTAACTTCCCCAAACAAAAGTAGCTTATCGGGTCTGCAAAGCAAGACTAGCTGTATCTAGCTTGCGGGACTACCAACTTTCCCTTTGCTCAGCACATGCACTGAAACCGCGATCCTAAAACATTACTACACACACACACCAATACAATCCCCGTATACACACAGAGCTACTTTGCGTACACAGCTTTTGCAGTGCAGTGGTGTACGTGTACGATGCCAATGACAATGAACGTAGGCTACTATCTTGACTTTATACTACACCAAAATATGACTTATTCCCTAACTAGACCTAACAATCTTCTAAAATTCCACCTTTCAAATCCCACTTCTGACACCAGTGTAATAACTTTTGGGAATTCTTTTATAAGAAAATGGGGAATTTAAAGACTGCAGGGTAGATGTTTAGTCTAGCCTAAATTAATGCTCACACAAGGCCAGGGCCAAGTCATACACACATACAATTACAGTCTCAGAGAAAAAGGAGTTATCGAACAATGATTTTTAAGTAACTGATGTTTATTCACAAGAAACATGGTGGTGATATCCAATATATTTACTTGCCACAACCTAATAACAGTTACACTTAACTCACATTTATACTGGTTCTTGCCCTTTGGCTAATTGATGATGCTCCCGAGCAACATCCTCCCAGCTCCTAACTCTAAGTTCTAACAAAATCTGTCTGCCTAAAAACAACCTCGGCCTCAGCTCCAAACTTTTACACACTCTCAAAAACCTTGCCCAAATTAAAGCTAGTCTCCAATTCAGACCTCCCTTTTTAATCGTTCAAGCATCCAATTTCTGTAACAATATTCATAAAGATTTTTTTTTTTTTTAAACACACAGAAAATCTTACAAGAAAATCGTGCTTTATTTTCATACAGATCACTAAATGATTAGTACTTCCGCCACACGTACAAGTAGATGCCAACTTGCACATTTTGTGAACCAATCGCCGACTTCATTCTATCTGTGCCGGTGCCTGAAGCTGGACCACCACTGCTGAACAGACGATCCCGTTAGAAAATCTCCGATGTTAACTAATTTTAAAGAATTTTCATAAATCACAAGTCCAGAGTCATTTGAAGTAAGAGACAGATATATCGTATAAAAATAAAAACTCTTGAGGCTGATCGATATTACCGCAACAACTGCCAATATGTCAGGAAGAGTGAGAAGGCGAGAGTCGGCAAATCCCACGGATTCTGCCACCATTTCCCTGAACGAAAAAATCCTGAAAGAGTGCAACACGCTGTACACGGATGAGGAAAGAGGTTTGTACTTGTTGTTGGCCTATCAATATTTTTTAGAAATGCGAAAAAGGAATAGATCTAGATCTAGAGGGGCCTACCTTGAGTTTGACCCTGTTATTCACTGATTGATCCCTTCAAATTAAGGCTAGATATCTAGTCTAGATCTAAATTGAGTCCACATTAAATTGAAAACTAAAATTAAAAAATGACCATGTCTAATGAGGCATGACTAATCTTCTAAAGTCAGAGACTGACCACAGTCTACAGTCTAGACATGAAGACATAAAAAAAACTTGTTTGAATCTTAGAAGTTGGAAGTTTGGTTCCAGAATTAGCAGAGCTACCAAGTGACATCACGCATTTCGAGGGTCTGGATATGCTCTCGCGCACAACGCGCGCTATAGGTCTAGATCTACTTCGAAAAAACGCTATACCTTATCTTATACGTGTGTTATACCTTCGCCCGCGCGCTCGCGTGCCAATTCATGCAAATGTCACACATTACTTGATACTTGATGAGGTAATCCCTGACGCAGCTTTTCCAAGCTATACTGGGATGGGATGTGTTGTGACAGCAGGTGAAGGTGTAGACCAAATTTTCTGTCTCTTTCGTTCGTTAGCCTCTTATTGGGGTAGGGTCGGCTCTCTCTTTAGAGACCGAAACAGACTATCCCGCGAAATGTGTAGGGTTATGTGGGCAAATCAGTACACCAAACTTGCAAAACTTATCCCTGAATTACTCCTTTCACAGGATGCAAATCCGATGCATTTTATATTGTAAATTATGTTAAAACTTAACTACTTCGATTCCACTTACCAACTTGACTGAAATAATCCGTTTAATGGTCCATTTTTAGGAAATTATGGGTCAAAATCGATATCCATGATGAAAATCTTGCAGCGGGCGTTTAAACTCTCGCTGCGCATGACGTCATCTAAATCTCATCCCTTCTAGTCTACGCCGAAGGCAAAATGATTATAACAGAAAAACTGCGCATGTCATTACGAACTCGTCGCTCGTGTACAGTTTTCCGTAAGTAACTAGAGTCTAGACCTAAGTGTGCCAAAACTGTTGAAAATGTCATATTATATAAGTTTGGGTGTCTGATCGCTCACCCGATGTTGTGTGCTAAAATCCTTCCCATAGAGATTGCACGCATCCCTATGCAGTCTACATACATTGCGTGATCATGAAAGTTGGTTAATGTTTTTATGAACAAATTGAAAATGCAAACCTTTAATCGCTTGTGATCCTGAAGGTGAAACTCAATTAATGAGGTGTCATATGAGAGACCAGGTTTTTCTCTATATTCCCCAAAGGGGCTCACTTCGGTTTCTAAAAATATCTTGATCAAAACAGCGATTTAAACATCGCTTCCATTGTAGCTCCGATCTTTGCCACTTTCCTGAAGTGAGTCCCCCAGGCTCATTCAGAGCTAGACGAATGCGCTTATTTTTTCGCTAGTCCCAAGTGATCACAAGCGACAACAATTTGAAAATACCCTTCCCCCCATTTTTGGGATCAGCTAAATAGGGAGGCGTGAGCTCCGCTCAGTCCGAACCATGGTGACAACGCGTAAAATCTGCACAAGCATTTTGCATTCAGACCTCGTATGTGTATTAGGCGAATAGACCCGGAAGTGGATGCACGTTGTAGACAATGGAGAAAGAGCTTGCCTATCGCGCTCAAGTTGCGCATTCAGCTAAGCAACATGCGTACATGTACGTCGCGTCATATGCTGCAACATATTCTTGTGTGCGCTCTAACTGCCACATTCCTTGACGGACTTCATACAAATTTTGTATGAAGGTGTATCTTGGTATAATCTACACACCTATAACTTTTGGTGATGTTGCCCCCAGTGTTCCGTCTTCTATAGTTTAAAAGGCCATATTTTGTGGTTGGTTTGTGTGCGCTCTATAGGCCATATTTCTCAAGGGATTTTGTTCAAATATTCAATGAAGGTGTAGCAAAAAGCGAGACATAGGCGCCGCTTTTCCGGTGACGGCGGTGCAGCGACAGCGGCGCCGTCAACATCAAAAACTTAAACTCAGGTTAAGTTTTTGAATTTTTAGTATAATTTTAAAAGTATAAGCTCTTATTCAATGAAACTTAGACTAAAGCCAAGGGTTATCAAGTATCCCCAATCATGTGAGTAGAATTTCAGGTCACTAAGTTAAGGTCAAAGGTCATTTCAGGTCAACAAACTTAGACTTCTTTCACAGTAGCCTACCATGTCAATGAATATATTGTTTTAATTTATAATGTTTTTTGTGTACATGTATATCTTTTGATTTGTTTTTAAAGAGATGTGAAATAAAATTGAATGAATGAATGAACTATGTAGTGGCATCAACATTAAAACTTAACAAAAGGTTACAATTTTGAATTTTTATCATAATTTTGAAAGTACACATTCCTATTCCATGAAACTTGAACATAGGGGTTATCAAGTATCATCAATCATGTGATTAGTATTTTAGGTGACAAAGTCAAGGTCAAATGTAATTTAAGGTCTGCAAACTAAGACTTTGTTGTGGTATCAACATCAAGATTTTGAATTTTTAGCATAATTTAAAAAAAGTTTGTTCAAATTCCATGAAACTTGTACACAATGGTTATTAAGTATCAGAAATCATATGACGCAAATTCCAGTTCACAAAGTGCAGGTCAAAGGTCATTTTAGGCCAGTAGACTTGGATTATGTTTTCACAACTTAATATGAGAATTAATAAATCAATTTTTATTATTTGTTCATACTTCAATAAATTTATCAATCTTGGTACAAATTATAGTAAATAATTCTGCTTATGATTCTTAGCCAATATTCACTTCAAAATGCTGATTATATTCAGAGGATTTCATTTTTTTTTTTTTTTTTTTTTTTTTTTTTTTGGGGGGGGGGGGGGGACCTGCTAATGGGCCACCCTGCCGATAAATAATGTCCCAACCTCAATTTTTCATCATTCAAATTGCGTAATGCAGGCGAGACCGCCGAGAGCGTTTCCCTTGTTTAAAGTAGAGTTTTCACAAGAAAATCAGACAGTCATTTAAAAAACAGTACATAGTATGACTATAATACAGTTCTTGTACAAATCAATGCATTAAAACTTATTTATTTGACTAGATAAATCAAATTGCTTTCTTTTTGAATGGGTAATTAATGGGTAAATATGAAGCAGGAAGCCCGGAAACTTGATAAATAAATATACATTGTCTTGAGAGGTAGATAGTGGAACTATTTGTAAGAGGTAAATCCAATTGTACTATTTTTTATAAATTAAAATTAAAAATTAAAAAGTGAAACATTAAATGTTAATGAAAATTATTGAATTTATTAAAATTGAAACAAATTATCAAAACGTTTTAACATTTTTCAATTTTAATTCAATTTCAAATTTAAAAAAAAATAATCAATTTTGTTTTCCAACTCCCTAATAGTACTCCCAAATACTACTTTTTCAGGGCAACCTTAAAGTGGTCGAAATATTTCTGGTCATGTGAAGAGCTCTAAACCAATCGAAAACCAATACATTTTTAATGCAGGATATAATCAAAGATATATATTAGCCAGTAAGCCTAGTAAATAAACTCAACAAATGAATGAAAAAGTAGCCCCTGAAAAGAGAAGCCCCTGAAATGGTAAAAGGAGCCTCCGAAAGTTGAAAAAGTGGCCCCTAAAAAATTGGGTATATAGCCCCTGAAATAAAAAAAAATTAAAAAAGTTCACTGCTCCCACATAGTACTTTATAGAGCAACCTTAAAAATGATCATAATATTTCTGGTCATGTGAAGAGCTCTCAACTAATCAAAAACCAGTAAAATAGTGACATTTTCCCCAAAACACGTAGAAAACCAAGATTATTGCAAGCGTACTTAAAATATATTATACTTTCGTAAGACATGTGTACTATTTACTAGTATGATTTTAATGGTTTATCTCAACACTACAGATTGGTTTTACATTATACACAATAGCCCTACAGCTACATTACACTACAAAATAAATGTCATGTAAGGGGAAACTAATGTGTATTGTGTCCTGACTATTGTACATGCCTGATTATAAGCACCAAGCATATTGGAGAACTATATGTAGGTATCACAGCTAAAGTTTGAAAGTATCTACATTTCATTTCCCCTGCCAATTTCATTTTAGAGCACATGGAAAGAGGAGTTTTGATACCTCATTTATCAAATTTGAATAAGTACTTTTGAAAATACGGCCACTTACATAAGAGACGAAATGGTCAAATTTTGCGTAATTAGGCTATAACTGACAATTAGCCATTTTCAAGGTGACATAATTTTGTAATTAATTGATGAATCACCTTTCTTTTCAAGAAATCTGTTCTCTGTATGAATTCCTACATGCCTATTTTTTTTCAGGTTCTTTAGACAAATATTTTTTTTTGTGGAATTTTTCAATAATTATATGAAGCCCATTTTGATGTGTGTGACAAATGGCTATTTTTCCGTCGCCGGAACAAGTTTTCATGGGTTTTGAAACATGGCTAGATTTAAGAGTGTCTATCAAGAGGGGCTGAATTTCGGCATATCTGGGGTATATATATAGCTTAATTATTTCTGTAAGGTTGGACCATCAAATCCATTTAAATTAATTTTAAATGGCATTTGAAAATGGCTCTAAACTCTTAAAACTTCATATTTTAAAGCACCCTTAAGCTTTTTTGTGTGTTTTCAAGTCTGCCTAAATTGAAAACCGTTAATGGTAGGGGAATGAATTTTGGCACATCAATAGAAAGTATGGCAGTGGCGGATCCAGGGGGGGGGGGGCACAGGGGGCACGTGCCCCCCCCCCCCCCCCCGGCCAAAAAAAATATGTTAAAATCAGCCCTAAATTCCCCCAAAATGTACTGAAAAACAGGGACGTGCCCCCCCCCCCCCCCCAAAAAAAAAAAAAAAAATCAAAAAAATTCAAAACAAAAATATGGCAAAAAGGTGACCTTACCCCCCCCCCCCCCCAACGTAGCAAATTTAACAATTTAAAAATTTCTTGACCCCCCCCCCAAAAAAAAAGAAAAAGTGCCCTCTTACCCTTCCCCCCCCCCCCCCCCCCCCCCCCCCCCGGTTATTCAGCGGTTGGCTGAGTCGTTACGATTTTTTTTTAGACCCCCCCCAAAAAAAAAAAAAAAAAATGTCCTCTTACCCACCCCCCCCCCCCCCCCACCCCCACCGCCCTCCCTCCCCCCTAGGCCTACATAACTTATTTACTATATAAACAAAAATAATAACAAATCCCTTTTAATTGAAATTCATAAATTGAATACACGGTCTTAAATTTAAAAACTCTGGGAAAACAATAAATGCCCTTTAAATCCTTGGCCTGGGTTCACAATCACAACATGAGAATAGAGACACCAGTATGGGCGGTGCACTGCCGCCGAGCTATCACCGAGTGTGTGTGTGTGTGTGTCATTGGGTTTTCATACAGACGTGCATCAACTTCTTGATCAATCAGATATGATTACTGAAAAGACACTGCCTGAATTTAATTGGAATTTAATAATTATTTTCCAAAGATCGAAAAGCCGTCATTACAGTTATTTGATTTAGATTGAAACACACAAAATATTTTTTTTCTGACGAAATTTGATTAAATTTTCACTCTATAAATTGACAAAGATTACACAAGTTTGTTCTTGAATTTCTTAAAAAGTCACTTTGAAATTCAAAGTTCACTCGCATGACGTGCAAGAAAAATTGTGAGTGGAAAAACACAATCATGTATTATTGGTCTTGTGATCGCTTTAAAATCTGTTTAGGTTACGTTAGCATAATAATTCCGTAGAAATATATATGTATTTACTAATTTGTTCGCCAAATGCTGCAAATCCTGCCTCAGTTTCAATATTTGAAGCCTCAGGATTCATGCTCCGTTTCGGATCTTGATGGGACGGCAAGCGGCGGTGCGGTGATGCGACACGTGGCGCCACGTGGGCCGTCGGATCCCCGTGCGAAGCTGGGGGCTTGCTCGCTGTAGTCACTCTCGCTCAGTGCGTATTATACACAGAGTACAGCTGTACTAATCGAATTCGCGCTCTAGCGCCATCTAGCGGTCATTTTTAATATTTACATGATCGTATTCTCCAGTAAATTCTCTTTCTTCTCGTATCAAAATTGAATTAAAAGTATGATTTTCTGATATAGAAAAATTGTTTCAAACTTTTCACTCTGATTTTTCACGATCTTTTTTAAACATACCCCCATCAGTTTTTATATGAAAATAAAGCTTAAGATGTGCTCTTTCCAACCATTGGATTTTTTAAACTCAAAGACTAATGGCGTTAAAGCGAATTGAGCTAAAACTAGGGATACAAATCGGCCGTAAAAAAAAATGGCGACAAACGAAGTGAGACCGTACGAATTAGAGGGTAAATCTCAAGCAACTGTGTCGTAAGTAATTAATGGATTTTGATGAAAATGACATGACATGAAAGACCGAATCCTGAGCTTTCGAGAGACATATAATTTTATAATATTTATTTTTTGCATGATATGAAAATCTTCCTTCACAAAGAGAGAATTTGCGTGGTTGAGCTCTGTGTGTCCCCACTCAACGCAGCTCTTCTGTGATACCTACTATATGTGAGCATGAAACAGCATCTGAAATGAAATAGTCAATTGCATTGGTTGCAGATTTGGGTGTAGCGCCCTCTATTGAGCAAAACATGCTAACCTCTGTGATAATGGTTCCATGCTGTGAAGAATATTCTGGATTGGGGAAAAAATATGGGTATGAAAAACAAAATCACATATGGCTAGAAATAATACTGTATCCAAAATGTTAATTATCTGTAACTGAATATCTTCAATCTTCATTCAAGCTGTTTTCAATTTCCTGCTTTCAGGTAAATGTTTTGTATTATTTTGAAATAGTGACACTACATTTCTATTCTCCTCTGAAAACTTGCAGTGACACATGCGCATTATCATGGATGCTTTTGACATTATTATCTCTACCGTTTATTCTTTGTTGGTTATGATTGTGAATTTTTTTAAACATACAAATGTACTGGGACTACTACAGCAGGATGTTATGACACTTATATTATTCTTCAAATACTGTCAGGCCAAATAAAATTTGTCTGGTTTTAGTAAGAGGTAAGGGGATTTTGGGAATGATTGAAATGAGGATTAAACAATCTTTTAGAGGAAGCTCCTTTAATTAAATATGATCATCTTATTTCCATCTTTTTCGAGGTATAAATGGATAGAAAATTCAGCTTCAGTATACTTGTAGGTAATTCTAAAACACTTTTTCTGTAATAGAAAGGATGGTTTCATGTACATGAAGGGCCTTTATTTGAAAGGACCAAATAAGAGCTACATGTAGGCTAATATTCTTTAAGATATTGTAATTGTATGTGTAGACTTGAATCACTGCCCAAATATGTGCATATATATGTATAGCTATTTTAGATTTACCAATATCCTTGCAACAGATTTCTTAAAAAATTTAAAATCTAACATTTTTGTGCACTGATTTTGTTTAAATAGTATGAATGAGAGAAATTTTGTTGCCCATATATTTTCTGTATGTTCCTGACTTTCATGTACATGATGTATAGCTGTGAAATATTCTATTATAGCCTACATGTAGGTACATGTACATGTAGTTGCATTTGAGAACTGAGGTTTTCTATTTAGCTTGAATCATACAGTTGTTGTTTTACTTGCTCATGACCAATTCCTCTTTCACTTTCTGTGGTTGGTTTCAGTTTCAGTAATGCTTCCCTCGGGATATGTACCTATTTGTGTATCTTTAAACACATTATGCATTATGAAATTCAATATCATTGTCGCTTCTTGACTTTGCCTAGGAGTAGGTGTGTATGTGTACGGTAAATATATTGAATTAATGTCAATCTCTTAGCAAGTTTGCAGTCTATATTTAGGTTTCATTATTAACTTACTGAAATTGAAATGAGTAGACCTGTGTACCGGTATGCTCTTTATATGGGGGAAGGGACAGTGAATTGAAATACTTGATACATATATATATCTGCACCAACTTGTGTGGATATTAGCATACATATACATGTACATGTATATGTAAATGCAGGGAGAAAAACCCCTGTTAAAGGTAAAGACCAGTATTGGTAATGCCCCAATTTCAAAAAATGAAATGGAAGCTCTCATTACCAATCTCATGTGAAAGAATATGTTTTGACTAATACAGTGTACATGATGATAAAAAATTTGCCGGGAAACCGCCTACTAATTCATATATTTGGTAAATTTGTTTCTCTCATGGTCGTGTGAGAGATATAGGGTAGTCCTGTATACATCTTTCTGTGTATAGTGCTTGTAACTTTACGAAGAATGGCCCAAATTTCTTATCATTTTGATGATTCCAGAACCTTGCAGATGCTAGATGCTAGATGCTAGATGATCAACCTTAATTTCTGATCGATTCCACAACGTTTCTTTCACAATGCAATCGCATGACCATTACTGGTCTTTTCCTTTAAATGTACATGTATAGCATTCATGGTAATATACCTGTATCCTGCAATGCATGTATGTATGTGTGTTCCTATCCAAGTTCAGTTGTACATACCATGCCGTCTGCTTGAGAGAAAGAGAGAGACAGAGAGAGAGATAGAGAGAGAGAGAGATAGAGAGAGAGAGAGAGAGAGAGATAGAGAGAGAGAGAGAGAGGGAGAGAGAGAGAGAGAGAGAGAGATAGAGATAGAGAGAGAGAGGGAGAGAGAGAGAGAGAGATAGAGATAGAGAGAGAGAGAGAGAGAGAGATAGAGAGAGAGAGAGAGAGAGAGAGAGAGAGAGCCTCATTCCCTATGCAGTGACCTTTTAGGAAGTAGATTGATTGAGCATGCTGTTTGTCCAATCCATACCATAGCAGCAATTTGAATGCTCTGATGATTAAAATACTGTAATTGATGCAGGATGAGGAAAATAAAAAAGGCTGATAATTCTTGATTTGTTCTTCTTGTGTTCTTAGCTTTTTGTATAACCCACTCCCCTCTCTAAAGGAGATAATAATATATGCATACATGTCCCATGTGTGCAGGCAGTTATTTAACTAGAAGGTCTACCCTGTAGAAAATTAAACATGACATGAACAAACAAATAAATGAATAAATGTGTAGGCATATCCTTGTAAGTATGTTGTAGACCTAGTTTCCTAAACATATGTTTATAACTATTTTGTAGTGTGTGCATGTATGAATCTTAATCTGTATGAGCCCCAACATGTATCTATCTATCACTCTCTTATAATTTTGTCATCACCAGTTTCTTTGTTATTTTAAATATTATCTTAAAGGTAATACAAAGTTTTGGGAAATTTTGAAAATGAGGTGGGGAGTGATTCTATACAATTTTGATATATTTGGATGCCCCTGTAGATGTATTATAAGCAATGGAAAATTTAGAACCTAAAACACTTCTGCTTTTGAAAAAAATGGAATATAAAAATTTACCGGTGCTCCCGGTAAATTTTGATAAATTTCAAATAGCGCCTATGGCCGTACTATGGTAGCTGCGACCATGAAAATCTCAGAAAATGTAGTTGTGATATATAATTTTCAAACGGGAATAGCTAATCGGTCGATTTTAGCCAAGAAACATTGTTTTATATCTTAATTAATATATTGACCTTGAGAGGGAGCTATACAACATAAAGAGTTTAGACTCGATTTCAACCGCGACAACGATCACTGAATATTGTAGGATCGCATATGCTTCCAATATGTTCATTTGAACCAAATTCACGGCCCTATACCAAAACTTTGTATTACCTTTAATTTTTGCAAGAATCTTTTTACCCTCATAGTCATACTTGTATTTTCAGATCTTATACCGAAAGCTATATTTGCAATGTTTTTGTACTGAGATAGAAGACTCCTCATTTCGACAAGTAAGTTCATGCAGATGTCACTTGCATTTATCGTAAGAGCAGTGACTATGAATTTTGGGGTATTAGAGATCTCTGTATCTAATCCATATAGATAGGCCTCTGAGATATTACATGCATCATCCAAAGGTTCATTCACAGGTCAGAGCATGGAAATGTCTTCAGTGATACAGCAGACTTCAGTGCACTACTAGATGAATAGTTCATCAAGAATTAAGGAATCATTTTCTGGTTTTCATCAGTTTCTTTGATGATTCATGCCTTTTTCCCTCTCAAAGTTTGCAGTTTAATCCTTGCTCTTTTATTTCTTTGAGCCATCAGAAAATGTTGCTATCTAAAGCAGGTGTAAGATCCTGTTAATGATGAAATAAGTGTTCAGTACTTAAGTGTTAATTTTGTGCATCTTATGTACACCTGCTGTAATAAGTTATGTTGGAAGAGGCATTACCACCTTAAATTCTTCTCCAATTTTGAAATAAAGGCCCTTCATGTGGAGAAAGGAAAAGCTCCCATAATTCATAATTCTCATTTTATAGTTTGTTCCAATCTCTCAAAATGAAAGCCAAGCCCAGCTTTGTGCTTTAAATAACTTTTGAAAATTACTCTTTACTATACAAATATACATGCACAATAGACTGACCTCCCTTTAAAGGATTTTACTGATAAATATAATATTTTTAAAAGTATTTTTCAATTGAGTAACAGTGCATGAAATGCATTTGACCATATATATCCATTCACCAATTTTAATTTAATTCTCTTTTATGTCTTTTTAGTAAAAATAATAATCAGTGACCCAAATCTGATGAGAAATATGTAAATGACAGTTGTTGATAGCCTCACCCACACACAAAAATAGACTTTGTTTAAAGACCTGATCATCCAAATTTAAAGTGGATTATTCATTATGATCTCCTGTAAGAGATGTGAATACACTATACAAGTGATATATGGTATTGCATTTATAAAATATATAGGCCTACTGATATCTGCTTATGGTTTTCCTAAGGGAAATCTACTCTTCAACTTAAGCTATTGTTATGAATGATTATCTTTGATTTTGCCTCATGTTCTGCAGAAAAACACTTGTCTCTTGGGACCTAATTTTGGTTTAATGTTTCAGGGCATGTACCTGTGCATTTACGCTATGAGTGTAAGAACGAAAGTATTAATTACACATGTGTTGTATGTATTTACATGTTTTTAATTATTTGTCAATCATAAGGGTAAGGGGCTTTTGGGTCCACTTATGTGCTCATACTACATGAAACATTACTAATACTATAGCTAATTTGTTATGTACTTTTTGATACATGTAACCTTGAGCATATTGAACCATACGAGGGAAGGATGGTACATGTAGTTCTGTGATGTGAGCATGATTAAGCAGCACACTCTTCATATTATATTCAGTTGGGTACCAGACCCTTGACAAAGTGACAAAATGCTTCAAAGTATGCTCCATGTTTGAACCACTAAACCATCAACAAAAAAGGGTCTGATTTGCCAGACTACACATGTAAGTCCACAAAGAGCTGTGTATCCTTGTTTACTGGGCAGCAAGGTTTGTAAAGCAACGGACCACTGACCCCATCCCTCAATGTACTGTGTGCTAGCCAGCGTGAGGGGTGTGGCAGTGGAGGGAGTCTCTCCTTTGTTTGGAACTTCCCGCCAAAATAGAGGTTAAAGAGGGAAACAAAAAGGTCACCCAGGGGCGGGCCGGTCTCTGGCCATGCTCTGTATCCCTGGCTGTGGTGTGGTTTGAATTTCATTGTTGGTTTGCCCCCGTGTGGGGTGAGGCTCCCCAACAGAGAACCCACATGGCCCTCTTTGTATAAGAAATATCATTTCATTCCATATTTTGTTTTTCAAGGGGGATATTAAGAGGCGATTTTGAGGGGAAAAAGTTTGGAATCGATGCAGATTTGCATATTTCAGTAAGATGTAACATCGGCCTAAATTTACTGATATGCATTGTATAGATTCTAAGAGCAATGTGCTGTTGTTCACAAAGTTATCATAATTTTGTCATCAGTTTTGTTTTATCTTTACCTTATTCTATGATTAAAGTGGTCTGTATTTTCTATCTAGACACTGCTTCATTTTCTTTTTATGGACTAAAGTTAAGCCCAAAAAAATCCAATGTTTTAGCGATAGAAACATTTTGTGTAAAAGGTTTGTACCGGTATGCTCAGAACTAGTAATGGTTTGGGATGAGTGTGTAAAGGCTAAGTAAAGGCGGCTTTATATGGTGGTTGTTTAAATTAATGTTTTGTATTTAAAATATCCTTCTGAATTTGTATGGTTCTTAATCAAATGCTAAAGTTAGGACAAAGAACATTTAGATTCCAAACAACTTTGTATATTTATAGTTTATCCAAATAATTAAAAAGGGACCCAAAGTTATTCAAAAGTTGAAAACATCGATATAATTTCATAGCATTATAAAGTACATGTGCACTCTACATACAGTATGCTTGCAGTAATTTGTGTTGTACACGTACCAGTACTTATTCAGTCAATGCCAAATGATGCTAATTATTTCTTTATCGGTCATAAAAATAGATGTACAATTCTCATTTAAAGCTATTTGAATGACTAGAGAATTGTGCAAGGATTCTTCAGAATAAGACCATTAAATACTGCTGTTCATGTTAAAGCTTAAATGTTGTGAAAAGGCTGCAACCTTTAGTTGGCTTGTGTAAGCTGTCATTCCTTGTATTTTAGATATTGCCCAAAAAACATATTAATGAACGTATTCTTTGGAATGATTTAGGATAGTTTACTATGTTTGCTAGTTGTTATCAATTTTAAATGACACAAAACTTCAACAAATAAACCCTTGACATTTGTCTATCCATAATAGCTCTGCAAACAAATCCTTGACATTTTATAAAAAGACATATCTCGTCAGAACATACTTCAAATATTTGTTAAATACATAGATGAGTTGATCGGACTACTGAAGACATTCTAACTCTCTATCCATGTACATGTACATGGATTGCTTTGAATGTTATAACTAGCATTTAGTATTTGTGGAAGTTGTCAACCACTTTGTAAAATCTTGCAATGTAATTTTTTAATTGAAAAACACTCTTATGTAGAACAGTAAGAATGCTGCTTGTGCATGTTGGTCTTGTTGGACTAGCCCCCTAAATGTGCTAGTGAAATATGAATAAGGGTAAATATTTGTACTGCCTCCCTTACTACATGTACGTGTACGAACTGGAATAACAAAGTATGACCCAATTTTTACCAGTTTGATTAAAATGGAACAAATAATCCAACATATGCTGGTAAAGACTCTCAAATTCTATAGTTTCGAAGGAAACTTTGCACAAGTTTAGATGGTGCCTGGAAACATGGTGATATTTTATATCACCTGTAACTATTTGTTACATCAGTTTTGTTGTAAGAGCTCACATTGTCTATATTTTTTGCTGGAAATTAAGAGTGTATTATATTTATTTGAAAGATAATAAGTTGAGGTTCATGCATCATATTTTATTTTTGTGTAAAATAGTTTTGAAGTGTGATGTAAAAGTTATTATAATATAACACTTCATTGATCAATATACATGTACCTGTCATGTTAAATTTTTTGTTCCAATCTTTAATTGGCCTCACATTTCATGGCTGGATTAAGGTGACTCTCCTATTTCTGCACACTTTTCTAATTATCACCTTCTCTCATCCCATTTATGGATACAGCCTACTTTAACTTAGATTATTTCGGTCATGGTCAATTATGGTTTGGATTGGAAGAGAGAAGAGAAAAATCCCAAAGGAAGAGAGCTAGATTGCTAATGTGAGAGTTTGACCAATGGCAATCAGGACGGGAGAAGTATCCTTGACCCAGCATTTAGACTGATTATCATCACTCCTCAGACAAGGTAAAGAATAGCTCCCTTGACTTTCAGCTTGACCTGTATTTGACCAGACCCATTCTTCATCCTGGAAAAAAAATGATTGTGTCGATGTTTGATACCTGGGCTGGGGGCTCTAGCTGGCTCTGGCAACATTTGGTCTTGTCTATGAGTCTTCCAAGATGTATGGTTAGGGTTAGAGTTAAGTAGGAATTCCACTTGTGTAAATAATGTCTGAGCCATGTGCCCCCCCCCCCCCCCCATCTCATGCCACAATTAAAATCAATTGGAGGAAGGTCTTCATTCTTCAATTACAACTCTGCTTCATTAAAGTGGGTCCAGGATATTCAATATTTCTTTAGTTAGCACTATGTCGTATCGTATCGTATATCCAGAAATTGTTATGAAATTCAAAAGGGCTTGAATGTACATGTACGGTACATGTCAGTAGAAAACACGATTCTGCTCGAATTCAACCATAAAATGGCTCTTGAAGTTTTCATTCCATATTGTACCTCCTTTACTTACATTTTTCCAATTGCATTAAAATCTCACTCTGTCGTTTGACTCCCCCTTCCCAGTCAGCTCTCAGCTCTCAGGCAATATTCATATAAATCTACCACTGGGCATTTTTTGATATAGCAATCTGTTTACCTCTACATGTATTATAAGCTTTATAGATGCCTGGATATCATCCTATCTGTGAGTCTGGGCTTACCTTGAGCTTCTCTTAATCATATAAGGAATGTAAATTATCAACCCATTTGGATCTCAGGGCACCCAATGAAAACTCTTCTTCTTCTGTGAAACGTGGCTATCTATCTTTGATTGTTTAGACATTTTAGTGATCCTGAATGCAGGCAGGCAGCCAGGTGTTATTGGCTATTTATTATTCATTGATTACGAGTGTCTGCTGGCCTGGGAGAAAAGAGAAAAAACTGCTTTCTGACAACAGCTAAAATTTTAGGATTTCAATCATGATGGCTGTGGAAATAGACTTAGAGGCAGTAGTCTAAGCTTAAATTGTAATTTTTGTTGTGATTTTTTAAAGCATTTTGTATCATATTCTTGAAAACTGCAAATATCATTAAATTGCACAGTACAGAATCACTGAAGATATAAAAACAAGTTTATGCACTATTAAGCATATCATTTTGGTGAATAGAGCCGGATGCATGATGAAAGTTTTCATGTACGCGTTCACGGTTCATACGGTTGTGTGTAAAAACATGTTGAGTGAAGAGACTCGTCAAGTGTTGGTTTATTGTACCATGGACATACAAGGAATGGTCAGTAAGAGTGACCTGTGGTCAATCTCAAGTTCCACCATGAGGCATCTGGGATTCTACATCTAGGGGCCTTTTTTTCATGTCAGGTTTTCATCATGAAAATCTCCCCAGCAGGGAGTGTCTGTTAAATTACACAATCTTTACAGGAGGGAGGAATTATATTCCATAACCCGCCAATCCAATTTCATCCATATAAAATATATGTATTCTCTTTCTGGGGAGAGGCCGCCCAATATTGTTTCTGAGTGCTATACGTGGATTCTCATCCGTTTCGTAACCAGAATCTATATAAAGCACAGCCTTGACCTGGCGCTTATATTGCTGCACAGTAACCGAGAGTGAACTTGCCAGGCACTGCTTGTTTGTGAAGCTGCAGATGGGTGGTGGACAAAGCCAGACTGACCAGCACTGACCAGTAGAGAAAGAGAGAGAGAGAGAGAGAGAGAGCTTGCTTGGACAGGGGAGTGGAATACTATATATGCAAGATGCCTCAAGGGGTAGAAAGATCTAGTTCAAATACAACATGCTCCTCAGTGGGGGGGGGGGGGGGGGGGTTGAGTCTATTTGGTAGCTTGTCACCACTTGGGCCAGTATGCATCATCCCTAAAATTCCCCTGCACAAGCCTTTTTTGACATACATGTAGATGTAATTAACTTGAATGAAGTAAGACTATACTATGATGTAATAAGGAATGATCGTTGAATATGAACAGAGTTTATTCTTATGAAATATTAGTGAATCATGCAGCATAATTTTGCCTTTGGCTAGCTACACTCTGGCCAATACTAGTGAATGCATAGTTCCTACATGCAGTAGGTCAATTAGGGTTTAATACATGACCTAATAGTAGGTATCACAGAAGAGCTGCGTTGAGTGGGGACACACAGAACTCAACCACGCAAATTCTCTCTTTGTGAAGGAAGATTTTCATATCATGGAAAAAAAAAATATTATAAAATTATATGTCTCTCGAAAGCTCAGGATCTGTCTTTCATGTCATGTCATTTTCATCAAAATCCATCAATTACTTACGACACAGTTGCTTGAGATTTACCCTCTAATTTGTACCGTCTCACTTCGTTTGTCGCCATTTTTTTTTGACGCCCGATTTGTATCCCTAGTTTTAGCTCAATTCGCTTGAATGCCATTTGTCTTTGAGTTTTAAAAATCCACTGGTTGGGAAGAGCACATCTTGAGCTTTATTTTCATATGAAAACTGATGGGGGTATGTTTAAAAAAGATCGTGAAAAATCAGAGTGAAAAGTTTGAAACAATTTTTCTATATCAGAAAAACATACTTTTAATTCAATTTTGATACGAGAAGAAAGAGAATTTACTGGAGAATACGATCATGTAAATATGAAGAATGACCGCGAAATGGCGCTAGAGCGCGAATCCGATTAGTACAGCTTGTACTCTGAGTAATACGCACTGAGCGGGAGTGAATACAGCGAGCAGGCCCCCAGCTTCGCACGGGGATCCGAGGGCCCACGTGGCGCCACGTGTCGCCTCACCGCACACGCCGCTTGCCGTCCCATCAAGATCCGAAACGGAGCATGAATCTGAGGCTTTAAATATCAAAACTGAGGCAGGATTTGCAGCATTTGGCGAACAAATTAGTAAATACATATATATTTCGACGGAATTATTATGCTAACGTAACCTAAACAGATTTTAAAGCGCTCACAAGACCAATAATACATGTTTGTGTTTTTCCACTCGTAATTTTTCTCGCACGTCATGCGAGTGAATTTTGAATTTCAAAGTGACTTTTTAAGAAATTCAAGAACAAACTTGTGTAATCTTTGTCAATTTATAGAGTGAAAATTTAATCAAATTTCGTCAGAAAAAAAATATTTTGTGTGTTTCAATCTAAATCAAATAACTGTCATGACGGCTTTTCTGATCTTTGCAAAATAATTATTAAATTCCAATTAAATTCAGGCAGTGTCTTTTCAGTAATCATATCTGATTGATGCACGTCTGTATGAAAACCAAATGACACACACACACACCCGGTGATAGCTCGGCGGCAGTGCACCGCCCATACTGGTGTCTCTATTCTCATGTTGTGATTGTGAACCCACGCCAAGGATTTAAAGGGCATTTATTGTTTTCCCAGAGTTTTTAAATTTAAGATCGTGGATTCAATTTATGAATTTCAATTAAAAGGGATTTGTTATTAATTTTTGTTTATAAAGTAAATAAGTTAGGTAGGCCTAGGGGGGAGGGAGGGCGGTGGGGGGGGGGGGGGGTCGGGGTAAGAGGGCACATTTTTTTAGGGGGGGGGGGATCAATAAATTTAAAAAATTTAAAATTTGCTACGTTGGGGGGGGGGGGAGGGGACATTTTTTTTTTTTTTTTTTTTTTTGGTCTAAAAAAATTCGTAACAACTCAGCCAACCGCTGAATAACCGGGAGGGGGGGGGGGGGGGGTAAGAGGGCACATTTTTTTAGGGGGGGGTCAAGAAATTTTAAAATTCAGCCATTGCCATATTTAAAAAAAAAAATTGGGGGGGGGGGTCAGGTCCCTGTTTTTCAGTACATTTTGGGAGAATTTAGGGCTGATTTTAACATATTTTTTTTTGGCCGGGGGGGGGGGGGGGGGGGGGGATCCGCCACTGCCATTCTTTGTATTGATGTGCCAAAATTCATTCCCCTACCATTAACGGTTTTCAATTTAGGCAGACTTGAAAACACCAAAAAAAGCTTAAGGGTGCTTTAAAATATGAAGTTTTAAGAGTTTAGAGCCATTTTCAAATGCCATTTAAAATTAATTTAAATGGATTTGATGGTCCAAACTTACCGAAATAATTAAGCTATATATATACCCCCAGATATGCTGAAATTCAGCCCCTCTTGATAGACACTCTTAAATCTAGCCATATTTCAAAACCCATGAAAACTTGTTCCGGCGACGCAAAAATAGCCATTTTGTCACACACATCAAAATGGGCTTCATATAATTATTTGAAAAATTCCACACAAAAAAATATTTGTCTAAAGAACCTGAAAAAAAATAGGCATGTAGAAATCCATACAGAGAACAGATTTCTTGAAAAGAATGGTGATTCATCAATTAATTACAAAATTATGTCACCTTGAAAATGGCTAATTCGTCCTTGTTTTCACGAAGTGACGGTAGTGAGGAAAATCGTAACGCAAAGTGAATGCAATTTTGTTTCACTACCGTCACTTCGTGAAAACAGCGACGAATTGTCAGTTATAGCCTAATTACGCAAAATTTGACCATTTCGTCTCTTATGTAAGTGGCCGTATTTTCAAAAGTACTTATTCAAATTTGACAAATGAGGTATCAAAACTCCTCTTTTTATGTGCTCTAAAATGAAATTGGGAGGGGAAATGAAATGTAGATACTTTCAAACTTTAGCTGTGATACCTACTAATAGTACAAGTTGTTATTCTAGATGCCTTGCAGTGTTATATCGCTTTTACATCAGAGTTTTGTTTTTGTGTGTGTGCATGTGTGTATGTTTGTTTTTCGGGGGGGGGGGATTTGTTTTTCTCTTCAACTTGTCTCTTTTGGTTATTCATCCTACAGAATATATGCAAGTTAGTTATTCAAGAATGGGATATGTTAATTGTCTCAATTTTCCTACTTTCTCCTGCAGTAATGGATAAATAATTGCAAGTGGATGACTCATAGACAGATGTTTCTTTTATGTCCAGGCAAGGTTCCGTCTCACCTCCTATGAACCATATTTCTACCTCACTCAAACCCTCACTCCAGGATAAAAACCTGCTTGGTGATTAATTACCACATGTGTACAAGGGATCATACTTTGTTCTAAAACTAAAAGAAACTTGAAGATGCTTGAACAATTAGTACATCCATGGAATGGAAAATAAAGAAAATGGTGTGAGGTAAATGCATTCTATGATGGTTCCAGGGTAGGTTTGAATTAATAAACCAGAAATTGACCATAGAAATGACCCTACCTAATATGATCAAGAATGAAATCAACATATGGTTTGCCAGTTGCTGTGAGTATCATGCAAGTAATTGACCAACAGGCCAGGCATGCCACACATGTCCCATCCCCTACTGTACACTGCCCATCTCTAGCCTCTGAATATATTCATTCTTAACTCATACATTGTCTGGTGTCCCTTAGAACTGCAGGACAAAAAAAAATTGCCTTGACCTGATGCATAATTTTCCTTTTTGCCTTCTGCTGTGTTCCATCGCCATTGATTAGTGAGGGAGAGGTGGCATGGACACTCATGAATATTCCAGTGGGCAGGCCTTGCCTTGCCTGGCCTGGCCTGGCCTGGTAGATACTAGCTGGCCTGGATGAGAGAGAGAGAGAGATCAGGCCAGGGCGCGAATATTTTTTTTACACGCTAGCCTGGCCAGTTTCGCCGTAATACTCGTAAAAGTGCGCTGGTGGTAAAGCCTACACATAGGCATGCACTACCGCAGTCTTTGGTTGCTACAGGGATATGAGAGTTGCTCTCTAGCTGAACGTTCGTTCGTTCGTGTCTCCTTAGATCAAGATTAATGTAAAGTTCCTAAATTAAATTAAAATAAATTAAGTTCTTGAATTCCATCGCCCGATGGCTGCGATGACTGTCTCATTTACAAGGGCCAGCTATGTCTTTATCTGATGATTGTCATGCATGATGTACATCATGCACCTCGCATGTAGGCTGCTAGACTAATATTAGTCGTTTCCATGGTGTTTATCATAGAAATGGCCAGGCTAGCGTGTAAAAAAAAATTGCGCGGCCAGGGCATTAGTGATTAGATTCACTCACTCACTTGCTATGTTAATAGCATCCATTTCCAAGGCATACATGTATAGTGTATAGTGGATTGTATTCGTGGGGGGGGGGGGGGGGGCATAAATAAATTTGTTGATAAAGGGGTAGGGGAATACACAAGAGCTGCGAGGATGAAAGTTGAAGAATTTGGTTAGCGAAAGACTAGAGCGAAATTTATCATTTGTTGTACTGAATACATTGAATTTTCAAATACCGGTAGTCATAATCTAGATGTAGAAGAAAAAAATCCAAATGATCTACTAGGGATTATAACGTAGGATTTTCTCTTACAATTTTACGCTGTGGCAAGCTGTAGCCCAGAGTTATATACTTATACAAATATAGAGTATTAGATTATCATTAAGCAGAAAAAGTACAGAGGAGCAGTGAGAGATTTAGCTCTGGACAACTCCTAAACAACTTTGGAGAACTGAAGAAGAGCTCTAAAATATCAGTCACTACTGACACTAGTAGAAAAAAAAATCATACATTTACTACACCAAATTTAAAAAAAGCTCCCACCAACAGAAAGTTTTTGTTTGTTTGTTGCACTGATTAGATTACAGCAGCATTTCAAACAACAAATTTACATACTTAGGCTAATTGAAAACATTTCTGCATGTATATATATATATATATTTCTGTATGATTATAACATTTTGTCTATAAAATTCTGCAGAATCAATCATAGTTTATCATTTTGTTTACCGTTGGCCATACTTGATTATTCTACTAATGATGATGATGATGATGGTAATGGTGATGATAATAAATTTAGCTGCACTGAAAAATAAAAAGTCCAGCCAGGATTAAACAGCGAAGGCTACTTGTAAGGTGTGTACGTACAATGGATAATGTAGGCCTACAGTGTGCACATTCTATGTGTAATCAATCTTTATTTTCAACTTATATAGAAGGAAATAAAGTATTTCTTTTCATAAGACCATATTGTCTCTACTTTACATAGAAAATGTCATTCCTTTATTTTCAAACAATATGTTAGTATTTCTATTTCAGTATGAGAAAAATTCTCATATGGTATGTAGATGTAATTGATATCAGTCCATCAACAAAATAAAAAAACACAGCAGTAAATTAGAAATTGAAGGGTTGGTCGTAATGGCAGAAACACAAAGAGATTTAACTGTATAGGCCTTGTACTTCTTCTTTGCCTTTTTGAAGGAATGGCAGGAGAAATTATAGTTGCTTTCGTATACATAGAATGAGATATATTGTAAGCCTGGTATGCACCACGTTTCTGTACCTTATAAGACACAAATCAGGGAGTATGAGTATGTGTCGAAGCAGTCGACCGGTTTACTAACATATTCCAATTTATGGATGTTTTTTTCACTTGTTGCTATGTTGGGCAAGCCTTCAGGTTGTCAACTACCTTTGTTAAAGAAATATGCATACAATTTTAGTATTTTTATGCATACTTTTTAAACATGGGTTTTTCTTGACAACCTGAGGCTTGCCCAACATAGCAGCAAATAATGTATGCAGACTGGATTTCAAGTATTGTATTGCATTCATCAATAACAGATTAAATGATACATCATCACTAGCTCCCCAGGAAAGAAACATCCATAAATTGGAATATGTTGGTAAACAGGTCTATTGGTGGACACAGCTCATGTGTTGCCATTCATACTAGTCCTACACGTTTAACTCTGCTATGGCAGGGTGTTTTAATGTGATTAGTCACATCGTGTATGTGTGAACAGGACCTTGCGAGAGGAAACTGAATCCTATCCTTGGTGAAATGGGTCAGATCCGACAGCCTCCATCCAATCATTAACCTATACCACATTAGCTAGGTTCACACGCTACAGTCATTGTAATTTTAAACTTTAAAGATAAAGACCAGTTATGGTCATGCGATTGCATTGTGAAAGAAACGTTGTGGAATCGATCAGAAAAGGTTGATCATCTAGCATATAAGTATTGGTGTGTACTGCAAGGTTCTGGAATCATCAAAATGATAAGAAATTCGGCCCAGTCTTGATAAAGTTACAAGCACTGTACACAGAAAGATGTATATGGGACTACCCCTGCACGTGCGTTATATCTATCAGGTCCAAATAGATAGAATAATTTACCAAATATATCAATTAGCAGGCGGTTTCTCGGCAAAATTTGTATGGTCATGTATTACTGTAAATCTCTGTGTATAAGGCGCACTTTTTTGCCGCCGAAAGTTGAAAGTCGGGGGCGCGTCTTATGACTCACCACTCGGAAACTAGAACAACACTCAAATTTGTCTGTCATCTTGGTTTGAAAGTAATCTTTCTGATAGATCTCAATATGTAGTTTATAATAATAATTCCTCCAATTTTGCTTTGGCATACCACAAGGTTTTATCCTAGGTACGCTGGGGGAAGCTTTCATTTTAACTGCAAGCTGGCCCAACCTCAAATATAATTACGTCTGCATGGCATATTACTTCGAGTGAGATACCCCCTTGCTGCTCGTATTTATTGCGCTAACCATAAGATCTCTCATGGTCTGTAACTTTTAGTTTTGTAACCACAAATTCATCCATATGTTCTCTAACTACAAGATGACTTCAAAGTTTAAAACCACGACCTAAAAAAGTTAACTGACGGACTGTCATGTGAACCCGACTTTTTATCAGATGATGACCTGGGGGGGGGGGGGGGTTTACAAAGACTAAGATTGACTCAAGTTGGACTTGAACTATGGCAGGCCCTTCATGCCACTAGTTCCTCTGACCATTCCTGGCATTGGTTTCTCAAGGGAGGTACAAATCATGGTCACAAATCTACAGAATTTACATTTGTTGATAGTTCGTTATAATTGAAGGAAAAATGTTATCTAAAGAACATAATTGAGAGACCAATGATGAGAGCAGCCAGTGGCATGAATAGCCTGCCATAGTTCATGTCCAACTTGAGTCGATCTTAGTCTTTGTGAAACACCCCCCAGGGAAGTCAAATTGATCATTGTAATTCACTCCTTGATGAAATTTCCTCCATATTTGTAGCATTAGAATAGCTGTAGTCACCACTGCTAGATTATCTTGTTAAGTGCCACTTGAGGTCATCTTCATTTAGACACTGCATGATCTTTTCAACCTTCTTCATATCGCATTATGTACAGTAGGTGTCTGTGACATGTTCAGTTTGGTGAGAGACTTTCATTTTCAACTTTGAGAAGCAAAGAAGTCTGGTCTTAACTTATTGTTTTATTATGGTGTATATCATCATTTTATGACAGTATATTGGACACATGCATCATGTTACTTTGGGACTATTGTTGTAACACGGACAAACCTTGAAAAGTGCCAAATGATATGTTCATCATTTTTCCTTTTTGTTTCTCCATTCTAAACCAGCTTTGACCTTTGAGGGCAGCTGCTTAATAATAAGGATAATAGTATCTACGTAATTATAAAGGCTGCATGTATATTTAATTTTAGTAATTTTAATAATTTTTGAGAAATATATTTGAAGAAAGTAAGAATAGAAATGGAACAGTGAAGAATTCATTTAATGTGTCTAGACAAGACACATTTTTCTCACTCATGTAGCAACAAGTTCAATCTAAAGTACGCCACCCCGCCCATTAACATCGTACTGTTCACCCTCTATGGGGGCTCTTCCCGTTCGTCCTCTTCATGTCTTCTCTGAATTTGTCAAACTGATAATGTTTATACCACAAAACCAGTGTCTGCACGATACCAAATTAAATGAGTGATATCCCATTGTCAAGCCGGTAGAGAGAAATACTTATCATATCACCCGAGGTCAAAAGGTCGGGAGGCAATTTCGAAAGCAGCTTTCATTATGTTTCATTTTAGAAAGGAAATGAATTCTGAGAGCGTAGAGAGTGCTTGGGTTTAACCCCAGTGGCACGCCATGTACAAGTTGTTATTTCCACTTTTTTTTTGTTTATTAAGAATGAGAGAGGGCTAGGGGTGCTTCTCGCCCACTGGTTCTGAGAATCGTAAAAGTGTAGATTCTGTGGAATGATCGTGAGTCAACCGCTAGTGACGCAGTTCCAACGCTAACAGAAGCAAAAGTGCGCAATGCGATTGGTTGTATGAATACAGGATCTGTGGTCGATCAGTCTTCCGTATGCATGGTTCGTGTGCTCCCTCTTCAGCTCGTAGATAACGGTCCAAGATGACCTTGAAATGACCTCTACACGATGACGGAGCAACGATGATGGTAGCCGGATTGTTCGTGCATCTTTATTTCTTTTTCATTTGTGTGGATGGTTTGTGGAGGATAAAAGAAAGGGAACAAAGTTCACGGAGTGCATAGCTCGAGGATTTTTTTGTCAGCTTGCCCAATTTTTTATTGACATACAGTGTATTTAGTGAGTCAGATGAAGAAAACATTTCAACGTATTGCTTGTGTATCTCACCAGAGGGTCTTCATTCGTGATGGCGCAGTTACTTGTCCACCTCAAATGCTGTTCTCTACATACTGTGCAAAATGTATGTGCTCAAATGAGATGGCTCTAACTTAGTGGCGACAATTGCATGCACTGTACATGTGCACTACACATACATGTACATTATCACATGGAAAGCTAGCTCGCAGGCTCCTATACACACATACATTGGTGAAGAAGCAAGGAGCGGTAATGTTTGCCCTACATATGTTACATCTCATTTTGAGGTATGTGTGGAATCTATTGATTATTTCATCATTGTATATTGTCAGCTTATTTGATTGATTTGTGATCCAAGTTTGATTGTATTTGTTCTATTTTCAGTCTTTGGTTTTCTGCATCTGTATTTAATACATGAAAGGTGCAGGCAGGCAGGCCTTGCTTCTTGAAGCATCTCATTAACATTCCAGTCAACAATATTGTATGGGAATATTCATAAGAAGCATGGAAGGTCGTGTTGGATGTCTATTGTAGTTTTTGAAGGGGAGAGTTTCTGTGACATATATACAAAAGAAGCAGCTTTTTACATTATGTCTTACTTGAATTAAAATATTATCCTTGTGTGTAAACCATTTCATTTTGTGCAATACACAGTCCTTTTTTTTTCCACGTTTGGGGCGTCATGATCATGATGATGTACAAGTGCAGTATCGCTTCTATCAACACTTCAGAATCCATTTGCACTTTCTAAAATGACTTTCACATGTGTAAAAAAGGTCACGTTGAAAGGTTTCAAAAGGGTAGAAAGAGTGCATGCATCAAATGAATGAGGTTTTATCAAGCATTTAGTATAGCCTGTGAAAAGGAGAATAGGATTGATAATTGAGAATAGTACATTATATGGGCAATCTCGAGAAACATTTCTTTCATGTCATTTTGATCAGGAAAGACATTTATAATTATTTAGACTAAGTTTTATAATATTTTCAAACAGTCTTTTCAAAATCAGGATTTGAAATTTATAACATGTTTTGCTAGTTTTAAACAAACCAAGCCTTATAAAATCTTTGTGTATCTCTAATTAATTAAAAACTCAAGGGTATCATTCTGCATCACAACTTATTATTCCGTAACACCTTTTGTAACCCAGATTTAAGAATTATAATGACAATGAGAAAAAGCAAAACTTGTAATGAATCACATTTATTCAAATTGTATGATATACATTTACCTTCAAACCAAAGTTTCTTCTGAAGTATAACAGCTAGCATGAGACTTGACAGAAATAGCAAACACCTATGTATGCAAGATGACTTATATCCATAGATCGGTTTCATTCTAAATAGATGAATATTATTAATAGATAGCAGTGTATTTGGAGGAAAGAGACAACAGTTTGACTACATATTGGAGCCTCTGAAAATTGGGACATTGCTGTCCCAGTGATGAGTTGTACTGATTCCATAGATACCTTTGTCCCCCTTCTACGACAAACATTCCAATCTTTTTCGTCCATCTTAGACGATCGTTGCCATGGCGATTGAGATGGAACTCATTGAAGTTCCTAAAAATGTTTTCTTGTTTCAAAGTACAAGATGAGACTTCAAGACAATATGGCAGTGCAGATAATGTCATGAACAATTATCATTTTAATGAACCCACGTCGCAGGGGCTGTGTGGCATATGTCCATCATTAACATGAAAATAGAAAGTGAGCCTTCGTGGGTGTAACATGTGTAAGATAACATAATTCAGAGCTCAACCACCCCCTGGTGTTTGCGATCTTGGCAATGAACAAAACACAAATCTGGAATAACACCCAATATAAACATTGTTTTATTGTCATGCTGATTGGAGCATGCTGTGCACATGGCCTTGACATTATGAACTATATATTATGAAATGACGACCATACTGTGTGCCTCGATCTCTTCCTGATTCAGATCAGATCAATAGCAGGGTTTGAGGAATTGAAGTTCAAGTTAATATTGTTCCAGATAAATAAGTTTTGAAAGAGGATATTTTACCACTCTATGTTGTTATAGAAATGGGGCCATTGCCATTTATAACAGCCGTCATGAATCGGGTCTATTGTCTGTTGCATGCATTGTACAACTTGAGGAATACTCTTAATACGTTTTTGCCACTAATGAGACAGATCGCATTTAGATTATGAACATCTATGAAATTGCATGTTGAGAAGGAGCAAATTCACAAAATGATACTAAGGGGAAAAGATTATTTTCTGTTGAAATTGTTTTCATTAAGATAATTCTGTTAAAGTAGCCACACAAAGAATCAAAAGTGTTTTGAATTGATACAAAACTCATATCATTGCCAAGGGGAAGCCTTGCCGTTCAAATACAACAACTCTTCTCTTCAAAATATGTTTGGGGCCGCAGTAATCAACTCTCAAAAATGTTAGTTTTGAGATCCAGATTTTCTGCCTTCAGCGGTCCTTTGTAGAGAGTCAATTATTGTGACGTCACATACGGGACACGGCTGGCTAGCTGCATACTGCTACACGGCACTGAGCTGTTTGTCCAGTGTGTGACGTCACAATTCAGAGCTCGCTACGCTCGTGTGTTTGACTTACGTTTTGGGTCGTTCTGGGGTCTAAGGAGGGTCTTGAAAAATTGCATTTTACGCCTTTCCATGATATCTATATGATTTCTCAGCAAATTGTTCATGTTTTTCAAGAGAAAATCTTTCCATCCATATGTATTTTGTTCTAATTATGAGCTGTTAGTGAATTTTCTTTGTGTAGCTCCTTTAACAGATTATGTGATGGCAGTTTTGTTGTTGATAACTAGGAAGAAAGTAGGTAAGAACCGAATAAAGGTAAATAGAAATAGCTAGAATCCCACAATAATACATGGAAAGCATTAATAATCTGAGCAGAATGAATGTGAACAAGTTAAGATTGTTCAAACAGTAATTAGATTTCTGTTAATTAAAATATCAATGGATGGAGTGAGTCAGTTAAAATGAGAGAAAGACAGAGAGAGGGAGAGGGAAAGAGAGATATAGAGAGACAGGGGGAGACTCATACACCCACACAGATGGACAAACACATGAGAATGTGGTGTGCAGTGTTGAATTAAACAGTTGAATAAGTTTTGAAGTAATCAGGTATTCAATTATTCACAGACAGATTGAAGATGGGTAGGCATACATTATACACCCCCACAATACAAGGAGAATGTGAGGAGGCCTGAATGTATAATGAATCCCTACAGCCAACCTGAATGTGTTACATACATGTGGATCTAAGAATGTTGACTTGTGAATGCCACTTCACACAACCCCCATCAACCCATTTCACACACCGGTCTCTGTCCATTCAGTTGCATCACTCCCTTCACAGTAGACCTGTATCACCTGCCCGTCTGTGCTCATCAGTGATACTGTGAGCCAGCACTGTTCAGGTGAAGCAGGTGTGAAGCCTGGCTTGTAGAAGCTCCTCTCCTCTTCAGCAAAGTTTCATTAGCAGTTGCCTACAACTCGTCAGCTATTCTCCCCTCGATCAATATTCACCATGCAGAAGACTGATAGAGTTACACACTTAATAAAGAAAATTCATTGAGCTTCATGTGCAGAGCTGCAATGTGACGTTTGCTTTAGGTAAGAAAGTTACATGAAAACAAATGAAATGCTTGTAGGATTGGGAGGGTGGGTGCGTTAGTATTCTGATACTTGAAAAATATGTTCCTGTTCCATTTACAGAGAAAGATTATGGGAAATATACATCAATTTTCACCAAGTACCATAAATATTTGCTATTTATACGTACGTTAACATGACTTCTTGAAAGATTCATGAGATTTTGCATACAAAACTGTTCCAGTCTATTTGGGTTCACAACATAAGTGTTTACCAAGACCATATTGGTTTATATTTTAACCTCGTTCATTGGATAAGTGCCTATAACAGTTATGATATGTCATTTCTACCTGCAACAAGGCATCGTCTTTTGTGAATTTAAAATCTTTGTGTCTGGACTAGTTCTTTCTTCAAGGGCAACACTAGAATGTTTTGAATGATGGATGTAGGATTATTACACTTCGGGGCTTGGCTTCACGAAACCATCACAAGTACAACTTCCCCGACATCCCATTGAAAATGTGTTACATTTAATACACACATTTCAATGGGTTGTGGGTGAACTTGTACTTATGACAGTTTCATGAAACCTGGCCTTGGTTAACAGACAGAAAAGGCAAGATTTAGCAAAACTAAGGCTCTTTATAACTTCTAGAATTCAATTTATTATTGAGTTTTACTTTGATTGTGTTGGTGGAGTAACTCAAGACTGAATGGTCGGCTACAAATTGAAAATGACTTTGGTTAGACAATATTTTTCTTCTGAAGGAGGTGGGTGTGGGGGTTATAATTCTACAGTGATCTACATTTCGCGATGTAGATCAAACGCTAGCTGATAAATAAGCCCCTTTCATATTGTGTAGTTTATATAGCAATATAATGTACAAGTAGGCAAGCTCTGCTGTGATGTGGCCTCTGTTATGTCACTATTTAAACACAAAAAAAATTGCTGCTGAATATATTTTGTAACCTGTGTATTCATCTAGGTCAGCATTTTCAATATCTTAGCATTGATACATGTATTCATTGGGGTTATTGATTATGGAAACGGTTATTGCGAGTCTGATGATGCAGACTATCAATGTCTAGCGTCCAGGCCAGCACTCCAGACACCTCAAGGCTGGCTGACCGGTTATCAACTGACCTAAGACTGGCTGGCCAAACAGTGCCATACCAAACCTTGGCCATACATGCATACAGTACTGTCTGGCTAATGGGGCTATGTAAAGGGAGAGATAATACTCAGGTCTGTTTCCATAGCCCCTCCCACCTTCTCATCAGCTCCATGCATATTCGGGTAGTGTACTCTTTTTAAAGGGATCGTTTTAACAATGTTAAATCTGAGTTGCATGGCTCTACGTGTTATCAGTGTCTGTGATATGGTTTAATATTGAAGCCCTAAAAAAATTGCGCTTCAAAATGATCAAGAATTGCCTCAAAAGTAAAAATCTTTGAGTGACCGGTTTTACCAGTTTTTTTCCCCAATAGACTGTAGTGTTATGAAAACTGTTTGTCAAACGGTTTTCAAAATTTGCAATTGCAATCATAAATATCTTGATAATCAGACAGACGATCGGCTTGTAACAGTCATGGGGTTCCTGACTGACCTAAAAGTTTATAATTATCATTGCATCGTGAGCTAAATCCAGAATTTTGTTACAGAATCTGAGACAAAGTTACTGGATCCCTTTAAAGTTTGGTGGTGCCATGGGAGGTACCATATATACTGTGTTGATTCTGTCTGTCTGTTGAGGCTAAGCAAAGGGAAAGAGAATGAGCCTGTTCCCATGACTACCGTAGCCTGGGAGTGCCAGATGTGTTTTGTCTGGTGAGGCTTGGTAAAGGGAGAGAGCATAGGTATGTTCTTAATGTCTCAATTTCAACACTGAAATCCTATGTTCAAAATTACTTGCAAACAGACCTTACACATTTTAATTTGAACAAAAGTAGAACAACAGTATTGTTGAGCTTCGTTTGATTCCCTTGTACCTAATTTTCTTATTATAAATAATGTGCGCATAATTCTTGTAGATCGTATATGTAGTGATATGTGATACTGATAGAGAGGGCATGCATAATGTGTGGGAAATATTATGTCTACAGCATTGTGACATAACTCTGTGGGACAGTGGGAATAGCCCTTGCCATTTCCCAAAGTATGATAGCAACCATGAGTGGTTATGTAGGTGTGGTAATAGGTAGATGCAAATGAGGCTGATACAGGAGACAGTACTAATCCAGACCGGCATACCATTCTATAAATAGGAATGACATCAGTATGACATGGTTATTTTGCTTTCTCCCATTTCTTTTGAGCAGTCATTTTAAATGCTAGATCAGTCGTGCAAGGTATGAAAACGTGTCAGGGCTGCTTGAACTTGGAGGTCTGTTTCCATCAAATTTCTGTCACATTTATGGATATTAAAACAATTGAAAATTTGAAACGGTAACTTCATTTTGTTCAGGAACACTAAACCCCTCGCTCCATCTATCCCCAACCTAGAACAATGTAGAAGAGGCAACACTTGTATAATTTCATATTTAAGAAAAATTATAGTTGCACATATTATTTCCAGTTTGGTCTGGACTCTGTGCAGATGGAATAAGGGCTTTTCATTGAATACTGGCAAGCCGATGCTTTGCCCAATATTTCAGAAACTCAGGATATTTAGCTAAGCTTCACATTTGCTTTGTTTTTCTCCAGAGTAAAGTAATATGGGTCTTTGCACCAGCTTCCTGTTCACATTTTGATTTTGACATTGGGGAGTTTGGGATGAAATATATAGAGTAATCAATTCCATGCAGATCTATGAAGAAGATTTAGCAGTCATAAACAAAGTCCATGAATTTGTTGAACAAATGATTGGGCATAATACATGTGTATTTGTATTTTGCAACCTCTGGTATTATAAAACTGTGGCAAATTACACTTATATAGGGGGAGCGGTGTTTATGAAAATAAGATATATTGAGCGAGCATATATTCTGCTTAGCCTTCAGCATGCAGACATTACGTGAGCTAAATTTTTAGCAAGGTTCCACTTTTGTCTTGCTGCTTTGTAATTGTATGTATGATAACCTCCATGATCCATACTCCTATCTTCAAGCAAGATTTACTATATTAATCCAGAAGCCCCTGGTATCTTGGATGTCTCACCTGGATATATGTACTCCCTAATGGGTTGTAAAAGGGTTCACACTTTTTCTCGGGTGTCAGAAACAAGGCCTCAACATGGATGTATCACCTGTGTAATATATTCGATGCATCAGGAATATTTCAAGTTTTGTACTAATCTGTCAGGGCCCATTCAGATATGGCAGGTTAATCTTTAAAT
Source organism: Strongylocentrotus droebachiensis (assembly GCA_035222895.1). NCBI lineage: Eukaryota > Metazoa > Echinodermata > Echinoidea > Camarodonta > Strongylocentrotidae > Strongylocentrotus > Strongylocentrotus droebachiensis. The sequence goes on from JAVYIG010005034.1 coordinate 59,294, forward strand.
TGCTGTGCATAGCAAAATAAAATCAGATAAGCATAGTATGCATCACTTGTATCTAATAAACAGAGATTAACAGTATGCTCAGCAGCTATTGTTGTGCAGCACTTTCTTCCCCCTCTTTTTTCTTTTACCTTTTACGATTGAAACAATTGTTGAGTTTCGACTGTTATTTTTAACATTTCTGTTTAGTTTAATGTGTCATGGCTGAACGTGTCTGAACATGTCTGATGGATTGAATACCAGGGTAATTAAATATGACATTAGTAATAGCAACATATATACAGTGCTTAATACAAACGTTTTTAAGCCCTACACTATTATTAGTCAGTTGCTTTTAAATTGATTTTGTTTGTCAGTAAGAATAACCTGGTAGAAATTTTCATGCCAAATGTACATGAGTAAATGACTTTGTTTCATATCTGTTATGGGTTGAAAATGACTCACTTCTGAATTGATGCCTATTAAAGGACATTAAATTGACCTGAAAAGACAAGATGAGCTAAGCTTTCATTTGAATTCCTCTACCACAATTCTCTAGAGATCCCATTATACCATTATACCTGTAAGATCTAATGCTGATAATAGAAGATTGATGTGGTAAAATTCCCAGGCCATAAAAGAGTGGATAAATACTGGAAAACAATGAAGATAATGAACCGACTTTCTTCAGATAGCCCCAGACATTGCGAAGATGTCAGAGTAAGAAACGATTGCGGTGGAGAGCAAGGCTGGCTTGAGACCATCAATTATTCATGAATATTCATATCTGACCAACTGACCACTCACGTTCCTTCCCCCACTTCGGCTTCGCGCCTTGCCACCATCAGCTATCCAAAATGGCGGGGGCAGCAAGCATGGCTGGCTCAGTAAGCATTGAGGGAATGGTCAAGCAATGAGACTGACCAGGCAAACTGACCATTCTATTTGGGCTGGCTAGACAAGACAAGGCTACAAAGGGTCAGACTATCTTTTCAAACCAGACATACTGTGTGTGCATGCATGAATGTAACATGCACTATTGAATGCGTGTGTGTGAAAAATACACATACAATGCATTGTTATGTAACATTCACACCACATAATGCATTTCATGTTCCCTTAGAACCCTGAGTCTGCACACATATTGCGTGGCAGAGCGTACTCAGATCCAGGAAGATAGGTAGAGCTATGCAGGGGAGGACGGACGTGTCTTCCGATATCACCAGCCCAACTGTTGCTTTCGCGCCATTCCAAATTATGCAGCTAGGTAGTACTAAGCACAGTGAGGATATGGGACAAACTTGGACTGAATGGTGCACTGTGGGAGGACATGGCTGAAAAGAAGGGGCTTGTTCACAGATATTGAGGAAATGAGTTGCTTATACAGGAGTTTTGCCTGCTTCTGATCGGAAGATTGCTTAGATGTGTGATTTACACCAGATACAAGGCTGTAGAATGTTGAGCTTTGGGGAGATTTAGACCTCCAACGATCCAATTCAAGCAGGTAAATCGAGTTACTGATATTTTATGTTAAAGTAATGTATTGACCATTGAACTAGAATGCCTTGCATTTGCACTTCCCCGAGTTCATGATCATCAATATCATTCATCGAAAGAAGAACAATGTTGTCATTTGATTGTTAGCTATTTCTAGAATGGTTTCATAGGTGTGGTGTGTTTGAGAATGAAACATAATTTTTTAAATGTTTGTGGAATTTGTAAATGATTTGACTTGGAGTGCATGTGTGAAAAGATGGTTAGCCTTTATTTCTTGCTGCCTATTTCTTACTTGCCTCTTGTTCACAATAATTAAAAATAACTGTGTTGTGCACAAATCCTGTCAGCTTGAAACAGACATTTGTTTTCAAGAAAATAATTTGACTTGCAATTGGATGTACCGATGCGGTATATTATTTCCTACTTTTTCTGTTTGTGTGTTGCAAACCTTTTTTTTCTTAATTTTATAACAAATAGACAGTTGACTCGGTGCTCTGCTTCAGCACAAATTACAGTCAAAAGAAAATTTGAATATTTGTGATGAAACAATAAATTTTTCAGAGGCAGAACTAACAAGTCCCTGGTTGCATGCACTCTTTTGGATTACCACACCCCTTCCACCTGAGAGAGAAAACATGTCAGAAATGTGAAGTCTTTATAATGACAGCAAGGTCTCACTGCAGGGTATCGAGGGAAGCAATGGACAAGATAGGAACTAGATCACCATACCCTTGTACCTATCTTTGAGCATTGCAGGAGAGATAACATGATTGAGAAACATCCTTGCATTCAATGCTACAGAGTTTAATTTTGTTTGATTTATGTCCCCTCATTCCATTCCTCCTGTTCTTTCTCTTGTCTCTTATCTTCTTTATGTTTCTAAAATAGTACATAGATAGCCTCGCTTTCAATGCTACAGATTTCTGCTTTAATTGCATTCAATTTATATCCTCTCATTTCCTTCTCTTGTTCCTTTCCTCCTTCTCTCTTGATTCTTCTCTCCTCTCCTATTCCATTTCTCCTCTCCTGTTTCTTCTTTCCTCTCCTGTTCCATCTCTCTTGGTCCTTCTCTCTTGTTACTTCTACTCTTTTCTTGTTCCTTCTCTCATTCTCCTGTCCACTCCTTTTGTTTCTTCTCTCTTCTCCTTTACTTCTCTCTTCTCCTTTACTTCTCTCCTTGTGTTCATTCTACCCTTCTTTTGTTGCTTCTCTTCTCTTTTTCCTTTTCTCCTTCTCTTGTATCCTTCTCTTGTATCTTCTCTCCTTTTATTTCCCCTCCTTTTGTTTTCCCTTTCTTTTTCTTTCTGTTTCTTCCCGTTGGTTGTGGGGAAGATATGGGTGTGGCATTTGAGTGGATCAATAATTGAAAAATGAAGACAGTTTGCCAGTTGTTGATATTTTGAGTGTCGGGTAGTGATCTTTTATTCCTTCAGAATCCAGATGTTGCATAAAAGAGGATCAATCACCCCTTCCCCACTAAAAGTATATCATTCAGAGACATGAAATCATCCTCATTGAAGAATTATTGGAATTAGAATTATTGGTGATTTTATACCTTTAGAATCTTCAGTATAGCAATTTGTAGTCTTTCTTTGATTTTTATCTAAATTCCTGTCTTCCTCCCTCTCTGACTTTAATCAAATTCTACCCCCCTGAAAAATAAAAAATAAATCTTTCTTTCTTGAGCCTGTTCATTAGATTTTTCTGATACAGGAGTATCATCATTTCAGGAACTCATATTCTCCATTGTGTGATATGATCAAGAGAAAATAAATTTACTATGATTGGTTTGAGAGATGATTGGGTGAAATTAGAAAGCCCCATCTCTTCATACTTCAACTTTGCATGATTTGAAAAAGAACTAATGGAACAAGAGATTGAATAAAGTAGATAGGTAATGGTAAAAGTAAATTATTTCATCCAGTTGCTATGTAACTATTGATATTTTTCATGCCTTTACCACCTGGCTTTATCACCATCATAAATTCACAAAGGTTCGGCCTAGAATTGGGATGTAATGAGGTTAATTTGACACATACAATATTCATATATCTAATGTTAGTAGTCATGATCTGTGCTCTAATTTTTCCGAGCAGTTGTTTTATTTCTTGCTTGTGACTCACAGAGAAAATCCAGGTTAGTGTTGATGAATAATTGATCGAGGAGAGTGTTTTGCCCCAATTTTCTTTACTTCTACATGAAGCACCTATTTCCTTATGCCTTTTCTTAAGCAAACAAGTCGCTAAACCCAGTTAAAATGAGGTCTCGTCTCTCAATCTGCTACATAGTGTCCACCAAACCCCCCCCCTCCTATCTTCTTTTGTCATCGATCTCAACTGGTCATGTATAGATGTAAGCGAGAGGGGCTTGTTAGCAACCTGTAGGCCCCCTCTCTCTCTCTCTCTCCTATTGTGTCTGGGTTTGATAAGCCTCCTCATTCATTCTCACACAACATGAATGTGAGAGGAGCCAGGGACGTCTCCCTCCCTCCCTCCCTCCCCAGACTCTTATTGACTGTGTCTGGCTCTTGAAGGACATCTAGGTTCTATCCTCATTTGCATGATAATAGGTAATACATAATCTGGTGGTTACTCCAAGCGACAGCACCTTCTAAAGGGGGTAGTGCTACTTTGTTAGCTATAGCAGATAAACATGGTTACATGGAAGGTGTTTGGGTGGTGTTGGGTGTAAATTAATGAAATTTCAATGGAAAACTAGTAAAGGTCTTGCACTTAGCAGCTAAATTACCAGTTGCAATGGTTTTATGTTTGCAATATTAACGTTGAATACAGGCGCATCAAACATCTTGGTCTATTGATTAAAATACTGAATGGTAGTTGAAAGAAAAAAATTATTCATGTGTCACTTGTCTACATATATCTTGGAAACACATAATTGTAGTCCTTACTCCTTTTTTTTTTGCTTTTTATCTACCTCTTTTATCTTCTACCGTATCCTCCTCGCCCTCTATCTTGATGGCATTCTATGACTATATAACTTCCAGTTTGGTTGCTTTGCATGATTAAGCTTTACATTGAAACATGTTGGATATTGGATAATTCCCATTGATCATGAGTTCTCTTTTGTGCATCCATTGATGTGCTACAGAACAATGATAACTGTCTGTTAGCTGAGTGACATAGGGACAATCGAAATAGAAAGGCCATCGTGTGCATGACTATCCAGATTTCAATACGAGTCTCCACACACCTCTCTTAGCCCATTCACACCCAATAAAACAAACTCATTTGCATATAACTGATGGGAGTGTTTGCTCTAGGAAGCTGTCTGGTCAATCAAGCTATAGTCAGTCATGCTGTCCATATAACTGTAACCCCCTCATTGTTGTGGAGCATTGAAGGAAGTGACTGGACATTTTGTGAAGTATGTCTAGGATCAAGACCTGCTGCATATTGCCGTTTTAAAAATAGAAATGAAACTGAAATAAAGACTGGTCTAAAAAAAAAGCCATGCTTGTATATACATGGTTATGAATTTTGAAATGGGCTACCAATCAGCATACCACATTAGATTTATAAGTGGATTTTTTTAATTTTATTTTCCAACTGCAGGGCTATTAATATTTTCTTGGTTTATTCACAAGAGCCCTTTTCAAATTTCAGTGGAAATGTAGTAGGATTTCCTCTTCAACAATTTACAACAACAAAAAATCCTAATCCTAATTCTATTAAATTAAAGAACTCTTGTGAGCTTTCTAGAGCAGGGTTCCTCTCTGCTGCTCCCACATACTCCTCCCACATACTCCTCCCACATACTCCTCCCCATCCCTCAAGATTCAGTTTGCCTCTTGATATTATAGCCTTATCTTTAGACTGTATTAAAAACAAATTGGACTGCCTTGATAAGGGCATGTATTGGAGCTGATATTGAGCTTGAGAGAGTTCTGTCTGGTTCATAGACTAGCTAGTGATGACCTGATGAGGACAAGTGTGTTTTGGCTGGGGGATAATATGATTCCTTCTGCTCCAAATCAGATGACCTGAGCCTCCCTCCCTCATGGGAACCGACCCCCTAAGCCATGTCCACTACTAAAGTACTTGATAAGGAGAGAGAGGGCAGGTTAGATAAAGGGCTATGTTTATAGAGGGAGGTAGAGTAGCTACATGTAGGCCTAATCTTCAGGCCATAGTTACACACGATATACCTGCAGTCGTAGAGATTATTCTCTTAGATTCTATTTGGAGATGAAAAATAGCTTTAACATTATCTTCTTGAAATGTACTTTGTGATAATCATGGAAATATTGAATCAAATAACTTTGACTGTTTGCAAAATAAGCATTACTGTGAGAATTGTCTGAATTATCAACCATTTTAGTTAATTTACTTTCTGTCCCTCACATACCAAAAAAGGCTATTCTGAAATTATTTCATGTGGTTCATTTATTTTCTCACCTACACACATGTTCATGGATATTTGACTTCCAATCCATATCTGTAACCAAATCATGAGACTTAATAGATTGCAGTAATATTTTGTTCTCACATTGACAACTAATCCTTTGTTGTAGGAAAAGAAAACGCCTTTAAAGTTAGTTTTGCATAAGTGATAGATCCATCTCCTTGTATCTTTGACTACGTAACATTATTGATATAGATTTTCAAGTTCAATGCCTCCTGAGTCATTTGTTTTTAACCTTCAAATTCATAGAATAATCTCCTTGGTAGCATGGCACAGCCAAAGTGAACAAAGAGACCTGTGGCTGGCTGCCCCACTTCACAATATTTCATCGGGTCATAGGCAGTGTCTTCAGAAGCTGTTTATAATATCCTAACCTAACTGCAGCACTAGGCTTGTACATTGGGTCACTGACTGACGTTTCTCAGAATTCCGGATGAGATTGAGCTCTGTAGAAGGTTTCTGAATATACCTGCTTTATGGCATTAGCACCAAACCACACCGTGATGTCATCAGCCTCATGCTGTATGCTTTGAGGCAAAACAAGTATTTGATTCAAGAGTGAGGCTGCATACAATCAATATTGGGTCAGGGCATAAAGTGGAGATTGGGGTGAAGATGTAAACTCTTTGTATTCAATATTTCTTTGTTTTTGTCATGCCTCATCTTCGTTTTATCACCATAATCATTATCTTTATTATGGTCTTCGTCATCGTTTTCATCATCATCTTTGTCATCATTTTCATCAAAGATATGCACAATTTGGAGAGCCAGGCTGTGGCATTTTTGTGGAACTAGTGCTACTAGACTAAACTAAATTGATTTTTTTTCTTCCTACCAGGCTAACCAAGATTTTTGCAGTCTTATTTTATAAAAAAAAGGGGCTTATGCGTACATACCAAAGCATAAACGGTATGTTAGTAGGCCCTATACTTTTGAAGCTTTAGGGCACATATTTCTGTGTCTGATCTTTTTTAGGGGGGGGGGGGGGAGTTGTTGAATTAAAATTTTATTTTTTATTTCCTTGTCTGTGTCACTGCATGCAACACTTCAACCTGAAATTCTCTGTGGGATTGTGGCCCAGACTCGGTATATAATAAAAGTGATTTGCTTCCATACAGGGAGAATAAATCCAAACAAGGGCCTTTACCGAGGGGTGAAAAGTTGAGAGAGATTTACACAACCTACATGCTGCTGCTTTCATTTGGTATGTCAGGCTTTAAACTCTGAGGTTGGCTCATTCTGCATCTGCAGAGCTGCGGTTTAGACAATCATTCCAAGAAAAGATTTACTATTAAACTTTTTGAATCTCTCCCATGAACTACACCATCACAATGCCATAATATGTCTTGACATGTTAATCTAAGTCAGGCAAAAGAGAAACATGTTTAAGTGAGAAAGAAATATGACTTTCTTTGATTTTCTTTGTCTGGAAAAGAACTGTCAAGATATTGGACATGGTTCGTTCTTCATGCATGTCATTTTAATGAATTTGATTTTTTTATTGGATTCAACGCCCAGATGTGGCACTTTTCTTACCTTATGGAATGCAAAGGAGCATTTAGAATGCATGCATCTCTCTTTTCAGTTATGATATCCTACTTGAAAGCAAACACAGATATGTACAAGTGGGACTAATTATATTGATATAGTGGTAGATTTCAAATTTCAAGTGAGATACTAGTTCTAGAATTGAAAGGCTTTTTTCTGAGAAGTCCTCTTGTGTCGTTGCACGGATGTAAGCCTATGACTGAATGCTAGCATAGTGATCATAAACTCTAAAGAATTTGTAGCATTGGTGCGAAACAAACTTTCTGTTCGCAATTAATCAATTTGATACATGCAAAAATACACAATCCTACATGGGATTCTTTATACATTAGCATGGTGGAAGATTTCCTTATCAGCCAGGTCTCTTAGACAAAACAATGTTGATTGTAATCAGAATACCATGCCTGAACAACATGAGAGGTTATCCTATCACGAAGGACTGGGTGATGACATCCATTATTGCTGCAATCTATATATTCATCTATTATAATTAGCATGGGGGCTTAGGAAATAGAGCTTGATGAGTAGTGGGGGTAGATACAGTGAGATGTGGGGGTGGTATCATCCATTCATGTAGCCTACGGGAAGTGTTCTAACAGGATATTAACAAAAATGTTCATTATGATATCGAATATTCATAAAGCTCCAACTCCAACACATGACTTATGTTCTCAAGGCATAGTTGAGAAGAAAGGTATAGCTTATGATACTTCATAATGTATTCAATTTTCAATATGCTTTACAATAGAATCAATTTAAGTATTGAAAAAATACTTCATGCAGTAAGTCAGCTGAATGTCTTTGGATTCTAGGTTGGCTGGAGGGGGAAAATGATTTGAAGAATCTTTCAAAGTCTAATATTCTGTGTGGATGCATTGGATCATATGCATCGGTTTTAATTCAGTAATTCAGCAAAAGAAGAGTATATGACTGGAGATAAGGAATGGTTTTACATATTGATTTATCTTCTAAAAGCTCTTGGTTCCTAGAAAAACCCCAAACCAGTCAAGAAATAAGAATGAAGAAGCAGGAACTGAAAAAGGGACCATCCTTTGTTTGTCTGTTGACCAGGGGTAGGGTCAGCTAGAGGTCCAGACATATTGTTCCAAGCTCAAACCACTTGGATCGAAGTATGACATCATCCTTAGCCAATGCTCTGGGTGTGTAACATGCAGTTAGTATATCACTTCAGACTCCAATGCATAAGTATCTTCATGAAATTCCAACAGTTGTATCTAATAATGAAAGAAAATAATAATTGTGCAATCAAAAGTTATTTTTTGCTTTCACTGGAATAATATTGATCAAAGCATACCATCTACAGTCTGTAAGGTCCTTAACTCCCTTGCATATTTGCATTCACTCCTTTCTATTGGGCATTGCTTGATGGTGTATAGCTGTGCGTAGTCTGGCTTTGATTACAGCAGACAAAAGCAGATTAAAATGTGAGGGGGTAGACAGTGAAAAACAAAGTCTGTCTGAGCAGTCTAGGTGAGCAGAATATTTGTCATGTTTGTGTGTCTGAAGTGCTTTGAGAAATGTCACTCAAGTGAGAAGTTAAAGAAAAAGGAAATTCATTCAGGGAAGCCATTTTCAAGGAACAAGGATTGCATTAATTAACAGGAATAGTTGAGTTGAGCAGACTCTTTAGTTTTACAGCCAGCCAGCAGGTTTCTCTAGAAAATGTTTGTTGGATGCCTGTGAGCTGAGTGAGAAACCCTATCGAGCACACTACATGGTAGAGGAATGAATAATTTGCAGGCCAGGCACATTTAGTACTACAACAAATTTCTGAGTTACCCTTTTGCTGTGGACCCTTTAGCTGTGGACCCTTTAGCTGTGGAGGCCTCAGCAGAAGAGGTATGATATTGAATGAGTGGGCACACTTTTAGAACAATCCTATGACGTCAAATGGTGGCTTCATGAATTCAGCCTTGTTGCGGAACAGTCGATTCTAACAGTACTCTGTAATACACTACATGTACAAGTGCTGAGTGTAGAAGGAAAGCGAGCAGTTGTGCTTGTATTACCCATGCAGTGTCTCACTACCAGGGAGATATATTTAGCTTTATTCAGATACACTTTGGAGATACAGTTTAATATATTTTGTTCCATGTCAAGATTTGAAGTAAGTATTAATTTTAGATTTCTATTTCCTTCCACTAAAACTGCTCATGTGTATGCTAAGTGTTTTTACACAAACATGATCATGTAAATGATAGCACCTTGGCTACAGAGGAGAAACATCTATGCATTCTATATTAAGCTGCCTTTAGTTCAGCAAGCCCTTTCAAAACAGTATTGCCATAATATACGTCAGGGGTGAAAAGGACAATATTTTCTGCCAATGATGATAAATCAAATTATTACAGTAAGCCACCTGCTTGAGATTTTCCAGCTATTCTTATTCCTTGGAGAGTTAATAGTATTAGGTTCTCTATCATTCTCTTTTCTTTTTGCCTCTTTTCTTTTCTATTTATTTTTCAATAACCACAATTATTTGTTTATATTTTTTCTGTGTAGTGTTTGTGAGCAAGTTAATCATTGATTTTACTATAATATTAATAATAATTAAATTTAATATATTTCAATAAGGAGATATATTATAAATCTGAATCTGAAGTGTAGATTTGTTTGTTTTTTGAGGGGGGGGGGGGGTTAAAGAATGAAATAAAGATTCTATGATAGACTAGTTTTCTTCATAATATACCAATATCTGATCATTTGGACATTGTAGGGGTTTTGTGGCATTGAAGGGGAGTGGCATGAGGTAATTCTATCATGGTACATCATTTTGTGGCAGCTCTCCTAAGCAACCAGCCACCTTACATGTATACAAGGCTCTTGCCTCTTGGGCAATAATAACTTAGCAGGACGAGTCCTTCCGTCGCTCCTAACCAAATTGAATCATCTTCCTAAAAGTTGATTTGCTCTTATTATCAAAGACCCCTGCCAATTCTCAGAAAGGATAATGTTGATTTCATGAAGTTAATTTCCTGTGGGATTGAAGAAAAAATATAATTGTCAAACAGGATCCTCTTCAGTAAGTTACCGCTGACATCCTCCATTACTAGCATGCAGATAGGCCTATATGATGGTTGTATTCACAGTGTAGCGTGTTACATAGACCTGCTGCAGTGTCCTATGTACGGAGCAATGCTAGAGCACGATGTACAGAGAGAGAAGCTGGCAGAGAAAAGGGCATATGGAAAGGTTATCCGCTCTCGTAACTGCCAATGGCATTGAGAGACGGTTCCAGCAATAGGGAGGTGTGGAGAAGAGACGTCCGTAGGCTTTATGCACCATCAATATTTTTAGTTGTACATGTAGTGATGTGTACATAGCACCCTTGGCCCGCACTGTCACCCTTTGCGTGTACCCTCTCTCTCTTTCTATCCTGATGAATGGCGTGACGTGTGGATGGAGGGAGGATAGTACAGGCCAATGCTGGCTGACTGACCAAAGGTTTTTTGGCAGAGGCCCAATTCTCCCATAAGAGGCACATGGGGGTTGATAGATTGACATTGCGGCGGACGCCGTTCCGTGGAATAAACCTTCGAATTTGGTTCCAGTGAACTTGACTTTTCACATTTCTGTGATGGCGTGATACTGTGATTGGTGTATCTTCCATTGTATGGAGTGTTGGTATGTATAGATTTAATGGCATGTGCCCAAGTTGTACGCATTATCTTTTTCATAATGTAGCTTTCGTAAGCCGGGTCATTGGCTAGATGAGAGTGGTATTTGTCGTTCGCGATAGGCATAGTCAGTTACAGTTTGCTTTGCACTTGCAACAGCTCTTCACTACTCTGAAAAGGGCAAGGCTGTTCAATTCCAGTCATACTGTTGCATTCATGCATGTACATTTGTACTTGTGAAGGATTTCTCCCACAACATTTTGGTTCATCACAAACTCTTATCTGGATACACCTGTCATTTTAAACCATACGACATGGATACAAACAGAGGAGAGAAATGAGGACGGAGCAGAGTCAATTGAATTTGCTACCATTTTAACAAATCGCCTGTTACACAACTCATAACTGTGCATACTTGATAGGGTAGGATGTAGGCAAGTATATGCAGCAGTGTAACTATGTGACTTTCTTTTCTCTGTTTGAAATTTGTAGCCTTTCCTCATCCCTTTCTTTTTTTAAAAACTCTTTTGCCACTTTATGCTTCCAGTTCTTTTTTTGTCATATTATTTGTTCTCCTACTATACATCCTAATTTAGTGTTTCTTTGTTCTTTGTAGGGTGATCTATGCATAGAGTACCCTCTCATATTTCATTCTTCTGTTTTTGTATTTCTTTATATGGTACCATCCTTTTTTTTTCCTTTCTTGGAAGTTATGCTTTTCTTTGCTTGGAAGTTAGCTTTTCTTTGCTTGGAAGTCATATTTTTCTTTGCTTGGAAGTCATATTTTTCTTTGTTTTCTTCTAATTTTGCTCTTTTTTAATTTTTTTAATCTCTTTCTTTACTTCTTTCTCTTCCATTTCTATTTCCTTTACATCTGTTTCTTGGTTAGTTTTGATATATTGTACAACTTTGGCGTTTAGACAAATTGTTTGGAAACTATACATTATTTGTTCACATTTACATTATAATACTTAACTGTTTGTTTGTTCTGTAATGGTTTCTGAAATGGTTTCCTGTTTGTTGTGTATGGCAAACAAACATCGGTACACATGGATGATTTTTTCTGCTTTTGGGGGGCAAGGAAAGAGCATTAGAATACTAGTCTTTTGATTCTCTGTCAGTAAAAGTAACATGGTTAGTACTGTTAACGACTCATTCAGATTTTTTCTGTTAACTGAAATTCTTCTAATGATTATGCTTCAAGTTAAATGGGTCCTTTGCAGATTATGTGGTTCTAAGTTGCATAATAGATTTATAATTATGGAATGTCGTGACTGGATCTTAACATATAAGTCTTTAGAGTTTAGGCTTAAGAGTTTGCAATTCCTGAATATTCATTATTTTGAGGTTTCCTGAATTCTCAGAAAAAATATCAGCGAACTCTTTGTGCATGTACCGTTCGTCCTTCAGGATTGATTGGTATTTCATGTTCTCATAAAAAGACATAATTTTTCATGAAATGATATAGCAAATATACCCCACGGTAAGTGTAAAGGCCGATCAGCAAACAGAAATGGTTCATCTTGGCAACATTGTAATTATTTGATCTGTTACCATTTTTTTTCTTTCTCAGATAGGAGAATTTAAGGACTAAAGTTGAAACCTAATGCAACCCATTCTCATTACCTGTACATTATACAGTACATATATCCATGCACAGTTTGCTATGTATGGTTCCATTCGCAATCATGCATTCTAAGATGTGTGACTATTTGCATGTAGGTATTGTAACAAAGTAAGTAATCTAAATTGTGCTTTAACTACCGGTATACAGGCTGTAATATTTGAAAAGTGTAGATCCAATTCCTTTGTGCTGGTCAGTTCTTTGTCCACATGACGTGGCGCGAGATCAAATGCGTCTAGAAAATCCTTAGATTGTAATTGATGGCCATACCAGCAGGAAATATGGACCTTTCAATGGCTCAGCTTTTATTAGCTTGATTTTCACTGATTTGTTATTTTGAAAGATGCATATTTGAGATTGGTTATGGGTGCATTTCAATGGAATGCCTAATCATTAAGAGTAAAAAAAAAAAGAGTGCTGGTTTACATGTAGTTAACTAATTTCAAATCGAAATTGCATGTTGATATTGTTGCTCTCCTATCGGTATAGCTACCGTAATAGATTCGTCTTTGAAAAGGTTGAAGACCTAGCCACTAATCCATCCAACATGAATGCAAGGATTCGTTTATGAACTTGGAATGAGTTGAATGACTCCTAGCTAGCACTCATGTTATTCAAATCATGCTCACTGCACAGTACTCCAAGCATGCGGGGAAATGTCAAAGAGATAAAATGTCATTATTCTCTATCTTTCAAAGCTATCCACATGGATACCTACAGCATATGTGCGTCATTATCTCCGAACCCTCCTTTTGAGCCAAGTCAAGGAGTCGTGAAATTTCTCTTCAAGTCAATTAAAAAGTCTTTACTCTGAGTACCGGGTGCGTATTATGTTGTTGAATGCCAGATGTCATGTGAGTTCAGAAAGTCAATGCCCTTGAATAGAAACATGATGTCATTGATCCTTGGTGAATGTAACTCTTCATCAGTAAGCCATTCCATTGTCCCATTGTGCTCTCGTCCGTCTCGGTTGGGTTTACCTACACTAGAGTTCAACAGCGCCGGTTTCTCTTACGTTCAGGCATGTGCAATGTCAACGGCCCGTAGGCTCCGTTCCGCCGTTGTACGTCTGTCGGCCATGTTTCGTTGTGCAGATCTAGGTTAATAAGGGTTCTTTCTCCTCGAACCATTCATTTCTTCCGCTAACTTTCTTCATATAATCAACAGGAAATTAGAATTGGAAGATCCGGCAATTCCACCGTAAGTAGGGGCGCTAGGGTACTAAAGGACGTTCATTTGTATCAGAAAGCTGGAAGGAAGTGGGTATAAAGGTGAAGTAAAGGCAATTGTAGGCCCATTTACGCAACCTTAAAGCCATTTTGAAAAACCCTTAGGATTTTGTTTTTACTGCCATTTCCACTACTGGAAAAACCCGTAAGAAACTGACAGTGTTTGATAATTTTTTTTTTTTTAATGAATTGTCGCTGCCCTGCATTGCGTTAGCATGGAAGCAAGGAGAGTCACCAGTGAAATTTGTGCCGGCATTTAAAAAAAAACATTCCAGAGGTTGGTTTTTCGATTTGGGTTTACCAGTAGTTGTTTAGCAACTTCCGCCAAAACACTGAACTGAGAAAATCAATGATTTTTGCTTGCATTGTATTTAGCTTACATATATTTGCTTGAAAATGTAGGAAGGTTAAATAATTAGATACTCAAATCACCCAAACCTAGAAGTTTCTCACCAGTTTTCCCATGAGAAATTATGCCTGGGGCTTCACATAGTCCTATCCACAGAAACAAAGTTGTGCTTCAATTTATTCCAACCAACCGCCCTCAAAAACAAGTTTTATTGTCAATAGTATGAAATATGGCATCTGTTTGCTAACACTACCTTCTCAGAAATGGGGTCAAGTTCGCAGAAGAATTTGTTGGCAAGAACTCTACCCATTGAGAGATCGACCCACCTACAAGAGTAATGAGTCATTATTAAAAGCTGAGAAAATAAGTAACCTAAAAAGAAAATGGAAAAGGGGTAAGAGAGAAGAAATTTCTTTGGTTTGTTCCTCGTTCCCTTTTTGTAGAGTAAAATGGCGCGTGTGTTCTCACTATGAAATAAAGGCCTTGACCCCGTGGAGTGTGTACACTCACAATTGTGCCTTTCCGTTAGCGCAATTTAGGCCTTCTATTCTCTACATCCCCCCCCCCCACAATCTGCGTCATCATCTTGTTGACCTGAGGTTCACCTGAATGAGGTCAATTCTAATTGTTAGGGAGAAAGGCAGCAGGCAGGAGTTGGTTGGGTGGAACTGGATTGGATCCTTTCCACGTGTGTATGCTAGCTAGCTAGCATGTATGTGTACACGTATAGGAAGCTAGCTATGCAGAGGCCATTTTGCGGGGCTGGTGTACAGATAAAACCTGCA
The DNA here is from genome assembly GCA_035222895.1 of Strongylocentrotus droebachiensis. Lineage (NCBI taxonomy): Eukaryota > Metazoa > Echinodermata > Echinoidea > Camarodonta > Strongylocentrotidae > Strongylocentrotus > Strongylocentrotus droebachiensis. The sequence continues at coordinate 74,362 of JAVYIG010005034.1, forward strand.
TTCATGGAAAAGCTGTAGCTGTGTGTTGCTGCTGCTGCGTACTGTGGTTTTAACATATGATTTGCATGAGGATAGCTACTGATACTGCGAGGCTACAGTGCAGAAATGGATACAATGCATTTTCAAATGTAATGTATTATAAATAATGACTAAAACAAAGAACTAGGTATTTGTGTTTTTAAATCTACGAGGCATTTTTTTTAAGTGATGTAATAATTCAAATAATTTTTAAGTTCTTCCTGATGTATTAAATGTTAAAAGCTGGTAAAAGGCATTTTCTTCTAACTAATGTAGTACCAACCCCCAAAATAGTTTGTGATAGTTGGAAAAGTGAATAATTTCATACAATTCTGACATTTCAGAGACTTTGTTAGAGTAGTGGTAGATCTGTTTCAGGCTCCACACTTCCTTAGGAGGGGGGAGGGGGGGGGGGGAGGGAGGTCTGCACTGAAATTTCCTGGGTTTGAGTGCATAGACTCTATCTAGATTTCAAAATGTTTAGGGTCCAGAGTTAATGCCTTTGCACACAGGAGCCTTTACTTTAGTGTGGAGCTTATGCCGCAGTAGGTTGTTACTTTCAAAGCACCCTCATCTGCACATACATGTTCATGTACTACAACTACAAGAGGCAGATAGTATTTCACGGGTAATATTTCATTAGCCATGCAACTCTAGCATAAAACTTGATGCAGGCCTATAGTGGCTTGTATCAATTTCTATGTACATGTACATTTGTTTGTCCTCGTCCTGTCTTACTATCATACTGAAGCCTGTTTATATGATTGATGAGGGAAGAGACAGATGTATGCTTTGGTAGCCATGGACTACACTTGTGGTCAACGACAGGAGAAGAAATGTATTCTTGTTTACTTCGCCATTCCCTCAAAGACAATTGCTCGTCCACAATCAATCTTCATTTCACCTTGGTACATTGACCAAGCTGAGATGGTCAGAGCATGGTCAGAGGAGTTTGTCTATTGTCCAGGGTGTTCGGTTGATGATAGGTCTAAAGAATATGGCTGCTAGAAATAGACACTGGCCAAGGGCAAGTAGATTTATTGATCAGCTTGGGCCACTATATGAACAAACTTACCTGGACAAACAACTTCTTACCATATATGTAGCATGCTTAGGGTCAGTTTGATTTAATTATATGGGTTATAGTTGGTTTATGACATAAATCATCCATAAAATTGTCAAAACAACATCTTTCCCCATTGGTGGTAAATTCTATAGGTTACTGGCTTTGGTTGTGATCACTGTAGCATTTCGATCAGGTTTGCGGCAGGGAGTGTTCATTCCAGGATTGGAGGAGCTAGGTGTCCAATTTTAGAGATTCACCATGTAGCAATAATTGTAGGAGTACCATAAATATTTTAAAATGACAATTCTGACAGTGCTTGGATAATGTGGTTCTAATGATACCAACAATTATGACGAACAGTTTTTAAACAAGAGCTGATATGAAACAATGCAGTTTTCCAGTTAATATACTTCTTAGCCTCCATTGAAGTTGACGTTCTGTATTTTTTGTTCTTATCTTTTGTGCAGGACTGAATACGATCAGCAAGAAGCTTGGCCTACGTCTGCTTGCACCTCGGAAGAAGATCAACGTCCTCTTGATTGGCAATCACTCAGCGGGAAAGAGCTCCTTTATCAACTGGTAAGATTCTCTTCTTTCCCTCTAAAGAGTATCCCCTTTCATCTTCGTTTGTTCACTTCTTTCTTTGGTCCGAAACACTAGCAATGTATTGATTCATTAACTAGTGAGGTTTGCTTTAAATTTGGAAGTTTTGTTTTGTCATCGATCTCTGGTTGACAGTGGTAGCAGTAATGGCATAGAGAAGGAGATCATTCAATGTTCAGTGGTGATATTTATTCAAGCAAAGCTTTAATTTCCTGCAGGATTTCTGTTTACCCTGGCTTTAAATATGGATTGCTTGCTAGGGATTGAATATAATAGAATTTGTTCTGGTAATGCTTCTACATCTATCCTCCACCTGATTCCAACACACTTAGCAATCAAATAGGTTAAACGTAACCTTTACTTTCTTTTTCCTTCCAGCATATTCGATACTTATCTCTCTTCGTAGACTGTTCACTTTTAATTATGGCAAAGGCTTATTAATGCTAGTACCCTCTCCTCTTTCCCTGTTCATATAAGTTCTGCTACTTGAAGTTGTCCCCTTAACCTGGTTGTTTCTTTTCAACATTTCTCTTTCTCTCAACTTTGTCTAGAGATTTTGATGGTGGCCACATGTATCTTCTATGTGAAGTTCAACTGTTTTTGAATTTTTGTTTAATACTGGTCTTTGACAACTTTCAGTACAAATATTTTGTCACTTATTCAAGTTTCTCATCCATTAGGGTGGAAGATATTATTGAAGGATGAAGTGACAGGAACTTTTACATTCAGGAAAACAAAATCAGACAGTCAAACTCTAATTACAGGACATCATGATAAACATGTTGTCTCTGCCATTATTCGTTGACATGAGCTTAGGGATTGGAGTCTAGAGATATTTGCCTCTCAGAAAGTAAAGCACAAACATTGTAAAGTATATCAGGTCAATATTGTTCGTAGGTTAAGGCCATTGCAGGCCTGGTCAAGATCTTGGGGACACTTCTCAAGATGGCAATGACCTATATTGTAGGGCATACTTGTTCATAAAGATGGTTGTGGTATTTTCTTCAGGATGGCTCATAAGAGATGGGGTGCAGACAGTGTAAGGGTTTGAACATTGTTCCTGCTAAAGTTATTCTCTTTCAAGTAAATTATAGGTTTTCTTTTGATTTCATAGGTTCTTTTCTTTCAATCTTTCCCAGCTTCACAGCATGTCCATCAGGTGAATGAATGGTGGTGAATGGACGACTACAGGCCTTGTCTTTGAACAGTCCTGAGCTTTTGTCAAGAATGGCAATGACCTGCTTTCACTCTTAGTATACAAGCAAGTGATGGTCCAAGGTTGTCTAAGATTAGTTCCAAGACAGCTTAACAGCCAAAACAACAAGTCTGTGGTGCATTTTTTTCTTCAAATGTTTGTAATGGCCTCTGTCATCAAGATGAAAGTAGATCATTACACAAGCATGCCCTAGACCTGCTCTTCTATCTGAAAATATATTTATTTGGTTTTCTTTTTAAGGCTGAAGACAGATGACCAATGACAATGCTGAGGTCAAGTAATAGAAAACAGACATTTTGCTTGAGGTAACTCAGACAAGCCTTGAATTGACCTGAATTGAATGGTCAAGGCTGTACCAGGTCTGCCGTTGACCATTTCGATGTAGTCTTTATTGGACAGGCTTTATTTTCATTTGCGGATGGAAGGAATCAATCGTGTGGGAGATATGGACAGCAGGAGGGTTAGCCTATGTCTTTGATGTGAACATCCCTGGAAATATCTAGGTATTTGAATAGCAGATTGCACTATCATTAAACATATTGACATGTGATTAGTCACATGACTTTTGTGATACAGTTCCAGAGATTGATAACATTTTGAATGATTGCTTCGACAACTTCTGGTCTGAGCGAGGAGACTATTTTTTAGCAATGGCTAGTTCATAGCCAGCCATTGGCCGGACTGCGATGGTCAGTATTACATTGCCTGGTACACACGCTTCATGGCATATCCGCTATCTCATTTAATATTCTTTTGTTGTACTTTGTCTGGCAGCATATTCCAAAGGAGCACTAGACATTGGTCAGTTCTCCCTTTGGCCGAGGGGCCCTGTCCAACTTGCATTGAGCTCTGCATGCGTCCAGTTGGTCAGTTTGTGTATCCCCTGGACAAGACTTGAGTCGAGTAGCAAGGCTATGTGAGGCTTGTGTCCATAGTAGAGCGAGGCTGGCTGGCTCAAGGCTTTCTCAGGTCAAAGCCTTGTAGGTGATGAGGATTATTAATCAAAAAATGCAAACTGACCATGTGACCAGGGCCATGAACGTGATTGGAGGACCCCTCACAGACTCTCGTTTTGTTACGTGGAGATATAGGCGGGAACCTCAGCTTATTTTAGTCTTTCTTATTGTGTAGAGCTAGGAGTTTGGTCACTTCATGCTTCTGCTGCAGCGTGTATTGCATGGGAAGGTCCCTCCGTATCAGTTGGTCATTGTGGTGGTGCTCTAGGAACAACATAATCTTTCTTTTTCAACATTTTTTGTGCTTTCTGCGTTTGATCTGTTACCACAACCTTGGTGCTTCATTAGCCCAAGAGCTTGGATTAACGTGACCCGAAGTAAATAAACCCAGGTGCTGTGATAATTATTATATCTCATTTTCTCATTTCCAAGTGCCTTTGTCTTCTGCCTGCATAGGATTCTTGGATGGGTAATTAAGAAGAAGACAACGCCCATTTCTCTGAGGCAGCTTCCCGATTGTTACAGGAATACTTTGCTGGGTTGTTATATGATGTCGCGGAAATGAGATACTAATCTGTGGCCATCAGATTCTCAAGTTCACTACCATGCTTGAAATTTGATTATCTTTCTTGTTAATCACCTTCAATCATATAAGATTACAGGGCAATTCTGCAATGGTATGAAAGTGTTGGTGTTGGTTTTTACGTTCCTTGCCTGACAGCATTTTGTTCATTGAATGTATTATGTGCCCTAGTCGTATTTCTTTTATATTGCTCTGCATTTCCTTTTTTAATCCTGAATCTTCTTTTTTAAAGTCATATTTTCATTGTATTAGTAATCTGAATGACTGTCCGTGGAATCATTGTTGAATGTATGCCTCTTTCTTTCCCATTTCTCCCCATATCCTCCTTTTTATTTCAATGATTTTTTTTCCTACTGGATTTTTTTTCCTACTGGATTTTTTTTTTGGATGCTTATTATTTTTACATGACCATGTTATATCCTACTTTGATATAACTGCTTAAAAAGATATATAGAATTTTACATTTTATCTTATGTTCTTTCAGTTATGCCTGTATTTTATGCATTTTCTTCCCTTCTCTCTCTCCTATCAGCTTTTCCCATTTTGTCTCCTTACCCCCTCATGATTTTTGTTTTTGAACATTTTCTCTTTTTCTCTCTGTAGGTATGTTGAAGAACATGTCCAGAGGACCGGAGTGGCTATTGAGACCCAGGGTTTCTCCTTCATTACCAGTGGACGGAAACGGGAGTCACTCACGGTAAGAATTACAATCCACGCCTCTCTCCCTCTCACCCTCTCACAAAGGCAACATATTCTTTATACACTAGGTGTCTTGAAGGCCTGAAATCAATCAGCTTAGGTTCAGTGTTCAAAGATTTATCACTTTCTGTGCTAGAAGTTTGTTTAAAGATGTGGATAGTCAATTGCGTAGCTGGAGTGCACTAAATGATCAAATTGAATGATTCCGTACTCTACACTAACATTACTGTATGTCATTACATAGTGTGCTAGCTTGAGGGAAGTGAGCCAACACCTAATTGATTTTGTTAATTGTATTTATAATATTAGTAATTATTAGGTGTATATACCAAGCAGAGTCAGGAAACCTGGACATTTATCATGAACAATTTTTGTAGAAGCTTTCACAGACATTTAGCAGCACAGCAAGAAAACTAATTTTGTATTAAAATCTCTACTTACTATTATCCATTTTATAATAATTTGTGAAAAACTATGTAATACTAATGAGTTAGAAATCAAACAAAAATGAGCAGATTATTCTGTTTAGTTTGTATCATGCTGTTGCAAGGTATCTTATGGTAATTTGGCAGACCCGCAGAAATTGTGGCTGACCATATGGAAATGGTGAAATGGACAATGTCTGTCGTTGGCCACCAACCAGCGCTCTGACCATTCTAGCGGTCATCCTATTGGTCACTTTCTGGCGTGGGGTCAGTCGAGCTCAGACTGACTTGTGTCCATTCCATTAGCGATTGTCCAGAGTCCTCCTCCGGCCGATAGGAATGAGTGAGCAAGCACACGTTGGCTGCCCGTTGGCTTGGCCCGCTGATGGTCAGCAAGCCCCTCCCCCTTCGCTCTGTTGAATGAGGAATTAACAGGCAGGAAGGTCAGGTTCTCAATAGGTGATGAAAAATAAGTGCAGTAACTTTGACCACATTTGTACCCCCATTCTCTCATATTAGCCCCTAATGAGCTGTCTAAATCCATTTATCAAAAGACTTTTTGTTGATAGTGTTAAAGATGTGCAATTATTTGAAAATATCATTTTTCATCCCCTTTAAACCTTATTCTTTACCATGAATTCTTGCTACTGAATCATCAGCATTCCATATTGGCTTTTCACATACTGATATGAATAATGCTTAGAATTAATCTTTGTCAAAGATGTATGTACAACAGGTGCGGAGAAGTGTTAAATATGAAGGATTTACACAAGCTCAGTCTAGAAATATATGGTATGAAATAATTTAGGTGTATCTCAATATCATGAAGTTTTCTTGAAAAAGGATAGTTTCTTTATTGGCACTAGTTTTCAGAATATGATCTTTCCTACCTTCGTCTCATGTCTTCATCTCTTTGGTTTATTTTTTTTGTAGGGCCTACATTTACTCCCATCCCTCCCCCCCCCCTCCCCCCTCCCAAAAAAAATAAAAAAAATCACCTGTCTGTACTCGTGCTGCATTGAAATTGTTTAACTTACCGATAATGGGACTCCGAGAAGCAAACCTGTGAAGGAAATGTTGTTGAATTTCACATTTTGAATCTTTGAAGTCTTTGATTAGTGAGCTAAAAATCAAATTTTGAAACACTTCTAATCTGAAATAGCTGGATTTGATTATTTACAGTGCTGAAAGTCAGTTCATACTTTCAAATTCTTTGTTTCCACTTTGTCATAAGTCCAGGACTCAACGCCTTGCAATCATTAACTGCGCTGGGTTTCATGACCTCAAAACCCTAACCTTCTAATTCTCCATCCTAGAAACATTGCAAAAGTCAAGATTTAGAAGGTATGAACAGACTTTCAAGATGTGTTAATCCTTTTTTCCTTGATTGAAAATGGTTTCATTATATTTTTTAGGATACCTATAGGAAATTTCAGCTTGTTTTCTTTAGAGGCATTAGTATTCTTCTTTTTCCCCCATTTTTTTTTATAGTCAGAAAAAATAAGCACCTCACTTTGATAAGGCATATGTAGATCAACATGATATAGATTTTATGCAAATTTTTCAAGGAAGAGACTTGATGGGGGGAGGGAAGCGGTTCTACAGCAACTCAGTATGAGGATTACGAGAAGCATTAATGTGAGCTTAATCAGATTTCTGCTGACATCGTTTGTTTGTATCAAAGGTGCAATGTCTAATAAGCCTTTTGCATTGTCAGGTTGAGAAAAAGGGACCCCCCCCCCCCTTAGCCTGTACCTTTAGGAGTTTTGGTGCACCCCTCTATTACAGGTTACTTCATTAATAGGCCAAGTTATAAAGAGTGCCCCCCCCCCCCAATTTTAAAATCCTTGATACTTTTGTACATTTAATTAGCAACAGAGGAAATGAGTGTTAAAATTATTCATTTTTAAACAATGGTAATAATCAAGTTAGAATTTATTACTCAAAAGGGCAGTTATATTATTCCCCCCCCCCCCCCCCCCCCATTTTGTTGGTATCATATTTCTTAGAATCACTGCACCTATACAGATTTCTTTACTCATGAGAGTTGAAGAAATAATTACCATATTTTGAGAAGGAAACCATTTAGGTAATAGTAAGTTTCTATAATCATAATCAAGGGAACAAATATTTCGCTGTCTAGACAGCCTGTAGATATATGGCATATGAATAGATAAATATTGATCACAAAAAACACTCTACTTGCATAAAGGTAAAATCGGATTATCAAGCATTAAAACCTTTTGGGTTTCATATCAGGCTGGCTCAGACGAATGGCCTTGCTTCATATTCTGTATCAGTTGGCGGGGAGTGGCAGGCGCGTTGGGTTAGCAGGGAAATGCATTCACCTTGCATGTATTCCATGTTTGCAGGCCAATCGGCCCCCCATTGTAAAGCAAACTGAGCACCAAGGTTGTCTGGCTGGCATGGCCTGGACGTTGGCTGGACATTGCTCTATATAGCTGGTCATTACATAATGACTGGCATGTTATGTCCAGCTACAGTGGGCGAGTCCATTTGAGCAAGACTATCCAAGGCTAGGGGAGGTTGGCAGAGTTATTCTGAGAGCGTAGGGATAATTAACAACATATTATTATGTGTCTTTAATTTCCATTTAAACCCTTCATATCATAGATATACTTAACTTTTTGATTGCTTTTGATTATTTCAAAGGATTTTGAAAGCCTTTTAATATTTTTAACATCATTTTGAGGCAATTTTCAAGCAGTTATCAGCAATTTTATTAGGGAGGATCAGGGTATATTATTGCATGTAATCTGTTTAATCTAGTGATCATAAAATTATTAATGGATCTTTATGTTATAGGAACTACATTTCATATGTCTATCATAAAGTGGCCTTAATGCTTAAGAGAAGATTGTCAATGTCACCTTGTAGGCCTATAAAAATATAATATATTTAGATTCATATGTAAACAGGGCTTAGGGCTAAGAGGACAAATATTTGGAGTCAATATTCAAGCCCTTGTTTCATGTTTGATAATGTTTTATAATTTCATTACACAAGGAAATGAGTCATCAATTTTGTTTACCGTTATGAAAAGAAAAAGAATTTTACAGAAGGTACATGTAGCAAGACCATCTACTTCTGGGTGTGTAATCTTTTCGTAACATATTTATTAGCAATATTTTATCCCAGTCTTTACATCAATTATATTCAGCGTATATTCAGCGTATGTACACAATATTTATTTCATTTTCCTGAACTTGTTATGTTGATGGGAAGCAACTTTTACAATATTTGTAGTCTATGAATCAAATATTCACTTCTCAATTCAAATAAATCACTGTTGTCTACAGCGCTATATTGCAAGCCAAGTGATATTACAGTTATTCATTACATTTTGCTAATTCACTATTCAAGCGGATATAGATCATGTTCTACAGACATGACTTGCCCAGCTACGGTAGGTAAGATATAAGAAATGTCTTGCCTCATGTACATTCACAATACAAGAGTCTAGAGATGATATCCTTTTCCAGATATGTTACATAACAAGCTTGGTTATAGATGAGCCATTCATTCTGAATGCATTCATAATAAAAGAGTGGAGAATGGAGATAATGTTCTGTAGAGACATGTTTCTCCCTATCATCAGACCAATCATTTGTTACCTCCAGACAGGTATTGTATCACACCCAAGGCCAGACAGTTGTGATTATGTATGCCCCTCTGATCAATTATCTCTCCCACACCCCTCCACTGAATAGTAGATTAACCATACCTGCCAATCATTCCAACAAACAGCCAATCAGGAGGCAGGGTTAGACCTTCATGCACCAATTACAAGCCCCTATTTCCTTATCTTACTTCAGAAGGAGTGGGGGAGGGGCTATTTTTTCATTATCCTGAGCAGGAAATAAATGGAATGCAAAATTTGAAAAACAAAATTCCAAATGAAGAAGAAAAGGCTATATGTAGTTTGTGATACAGTTTTACCACCTTAATCCAAATTATTTGCTAAATTTGCCAAGTTATGTAGTATCCCAAAGTATCAAAAGCAAAATAATTTAATTTAAACAAATTGTTGTACAAATGGGGATGATCAGATCTCCTCTTAAGGGAGTATATTTATCTCATTGAAGAAACACCCACAAACCAGTGATAAGAATGTTTTAAAACCATACAATGCATGATGACATGGACTATAGATATATTCAATCTTTTCATTTTGCAATAGAGTATCATACGCATGTATGAAGCTATTTCATGTTTATCAATATCATGCAAATTGTTTGTGGAGCCCCTCTCAACATGCCAGCAAAATCCATCACCCAGAAAAGGCCAGAATAACTTCTACCCCGATTAAAGAGCCATTTGTGCAATGCCTTGTGACTGAATGAGATTATGACTGGATGGTCTAATAGTAATATCCATTTTGTTCTCTGCTTTAATCCAACTACAGTCTTGGATCTATTTCTGTGCAGTAACATTTTTATTTAGGAAAGAGATGTTTTTATTGGAATGGTGTTCAAAACATGTATTATAGATTTACTGTATGTCCTCCCAGTGGACTCACAGTGATGATTTAACTCAGATTTAACTAGGATTAGAATGACATAATTTGTCTTATAATTTATTTTGATAAGCCACATTCATCCTTTAACTTTGTACTGCTTTCTGTTAGATAGCAGGCAAACTCCTTCTTGTGTATGCCTGTGTGAGCCAATGTCCAAGCAACAACATGTGCCACTAATAACATTTACATGATAGCAAGTGCATGAAGCTTGTGAAGATGTACCTCCTTCATGTAACTCACACCCATAGCCCACTCATGTGATGCACATGTAGGGTTTTGTGTTGCCAGAGGGTAAATGTAATACGCGTAGACAAACATGTTTTCCATTCTGCTGCCTCTCAATAGGAGCTTGACAATGACTGGAGCTCAAGCAGAAAACTCAACTTCATAGTTCATGTATTTTATGTTACTTTACTCTATGATGATAAAAGTTGTGTAGATGGAAGTAGGGGATGAGGTTGTTTTATAGATGAAAGGAGAATAGGATGGTGTAGGGAAAGAATGCTCAAGGGGGGAAGGGGGGGGGGGGGGTTGAGAGTGGAAACCCCTTCATCAGAGGCTTGTGTCTGTGTTTTTTTTACTGATTCTACTGGTACTTTATCCAATTTAAGTTCAGGAATTGTTTTATCGACATTTACAAAAAAGATGCATTTCTCATATTTCATATCATGATATATGGCATCTATTAGAAGCATATATTTAGATACAGATGCACATCAAGGGACAATTTCTGCATTTTAAATCTGAACATCTTGAACTTAATTTGTCTTTATGCAGGGAAATGCCACGCTCCACCTGTACCCCCACTTCAAAGAGCTGGCCAAACTCGAAGGTAAGTTGTCTCAAAATGGCTTTTTCAAAAATCACTGTAGTTTTTGAAAAATACATTAAAGGTACTAAATTACATATTTGAAATTGTCATAAAAGTAGTCAAATTGTTTATCAACTTGTCTTACCACAAAAGACATATTGAAAGTTATCACTTTTAGGTGTGATTTTTTTTAAAACATGGAATTTCAAAAGTGAAATAGTACCTTTAATAGTATTCATAATAATGATTGTTTTATGAAAGTCTTGGAGGGAAATATGGCAGAATTGAAATAAAAAAGGAGGATGTGAACAAACCGATGTCAGCGGTGGGATCGAATCTGTAATACCCAGTCTATATACGCTTCATCTGCATGCTGATATGTAAATGTTGAGATTCAATGACTATCAGCTGCCCGGTGAAGTGTATAGAAACTGGTAACATGCATCAAGATTTCCCTGGATCTGTAGGAAGGCGTGTTTGAATCACTCTGAAAATATGTTTAATTATGGTATTCATGGAATTCTGCCATAATAGACATTTGTGTATGTGTTGATATTCTTAGGTTTTTGTTGCTGTGAAGGGGAGTGCATGTTAGGTTTTAGAATGGTATTCTCCACCAATTTACTTCACATCCTTGGTCCATTCTAAATGAAGAAACAGACATTGCTGCTCCTCTCATTCTCAATCGTTTTCTCTTTTCATCTTTTGCTCTCCATCTCACCCTGACTCTCATGCCCCTTCCCCCTCTTCATCTCTGCCTCTCCTGTTCTTCCTCTCTCCTCTCATCCTCTTCTTTCTCTCCTCTTCCCCCTCCCTTCCCCTTCCTTTGTATCTTCCATAATCCACTACTTTAATGTATGTACTTCCTGTTTCTTATAGTCACTCGCCTTTCAACAATGAGGCACATGTATTAATCAATTATTATCACACAATCAAACATAATTCAGATCATTAATTTCCACCTTATAGAAACTTGACATCACAAATGCATTGCATCTGGAATCTACAATTTGATTAAAAACTCAGAATCAAGTTTCTGCAGACAATGAAAATGTTGGGTGAATAACAATTTAAGCATGCGAGTTGCACTTTTGAACTTGACTGAATCGAATTATTCTGCTCTTTGCCCAAAAACCACCAACTATTAGGGTATACTTTCCCCTCACATTGTGGCTTTGTTTACATAGGGTCTGCGGAGTTGAGGGGTTGTTGGATTGTAAAATGCTTCAGACTGGAGGCAGACTTCTAGTCTGCTACGATTGTCGGCCTGTGTTGTTGCGTTAGTTATGATGCCGCTTAGACCTGGAGCCACCATGACAGAATGTGCAGACTCAGTTTCTTGGGCTGGCCACATCACTAGTTTGCCATTATGGATATTACAAATATGACTAATACCCACAGACTTCACTAGCTTCAACACAATTATGATATTGACAGGATTGATTTTTATTAAAAAGTAAGAATAATAAAGAAGCCAAAACAACAATCCATCTGGGTTTAAATTTGTCCAATGTGTCATATGAGAAAGCCTATGAATGATGCACCAGATCATCGACTGTCCTGTCTTTGTCTTTCCATTATCGCGACCAGATAGAAGGCATTATTTTGATTGAGATGAGACATAACAATTTGAGATATGCCATCCTTAGAGCCTTGTTCATACATGTAAAAAGACGAGTCCAAATCACTGTGTTTTCAATGATGTAAAGTGTAATATGCTTCACATAACACAGAGCTCACCAAGTATATACGGGCGGGAGCTTTGTTGCACGCAGTTGCCATTCATTTACACGTTTTAAAAATTGTGGCGTGTTTTTTGCAGCGGTTTACCGCATATATCTGAACAAACCTTTAGGATATAGTTCACTAGTATTCGTACCTGAAAAATGTATGGAGGAGGAAACTACTGAAAAAACACAGAAATTATTATTAAATGTCAACAATGGCCAAATATTCAGCAAGAAACATTTATCCAGTTATTTCTGAAATTTGGACCATTTGCTCAGAGTTTGTTTCATGCATTTCAGGGTTGATGGTGTGGGGCAAGAAACTTTCTTTATAAGTAATGTTTTTATTATTTTTATTATTATGATAATAACAAAATATAAGAGTTCCGAGACAGTGTCATCCACTCAACATGAAGATAACAGCAATTGACGGAGCTGTCATAGCCGTTATTGATGTCTACTGTTCTACGCCGCTACATCTAGTTGCATTGTGACGTCTGTTTCAGGGAAATGCAGCATGATGTAGTGGTGTAGCTCAGTAAGACCATTCCAACCAGCCAGCCGGCATCGACACCCTTCAGTTCATCTTTTAACAGAATCTTAGTACAGTCAAACCTGCTTTAGTGACCACCTGTCTACAAAGGCCACATTTGTTGTTTCCTTTGAAAATGGTTTCTCATTGAATCATTTACTAAAGGAACCTGTCTACAAAGACCATCTGTCTAGTATCTACAAAGGCCACTTTTTATGTTTCCCTTGGGTGGCCGCTATAGACAGGTTTGACTGTATTCTAGTGTGTTTTTAATAGATATTTGCCTCCTCTGTATTAAACATGCTGTTTTTCCATCCTACAGGAGTGGTTGAATACCTGAACACAGAGGTGATCACGTCCAAGCAGAAGAAGTTCAGTCTGGTGACCTTTGTGGACACCCCTGGTCTGGTGGACGGTGACATGAAGTACCCCTTCGATGTGGAGCAGGCTATCCTGTGGCTAGGTAAATCAAGGCAGAGTAGATGTTTAATATCATATATTGAGAGCCAGAAGGATCTAAACTCTGTGTTGACTTGACACCCTTCTGGCACTCAACAGATGATATATCAGGGCTTACAGCTCAATGTTAACCCTTACTGTATTGGGGGGGGGGGGCCTGGGAGGCCCCCCCCCCCTCGACATTTTCGGAGATTGCGCCGCAACCGCTTGGAATTTTGAATTGTCGTTTCATGACTTTTTTCCCTCAAGTCTTACGCACATTTTGATACCATTTTCGTCGAAATCGGATGTACCTGTAAGGCGTTACATAACAATTAGTATGCGCATGTCATCAAAAAAAAAATTAAAAATTAAAAATAAAATCAAAATTTGCATAAATTATCATTATTAATTACATTAAAATAACTTTTTTGTGTTAGAAAAGAAGTTTCATATGAATAATGAGTTTCAACATTCAAAAAGTGGAGTTTGACACGTTTTCTGTAAAATGCATAAAATTAGCGCATTTTGCATAATTAATGAGTCTAACAACAAAAATTTGCATATTTGGAAAAAACTAATTATACCATCTTGTTCCTTATGTAAATATCTACAAACATGCAAATTTTCGTGTTCATCGGACAATCGACGGCCGAGATCATAGGGGGGGGGGGGGCCTCCCAGGCCCCCCCCCCCCCCCCCCCCAGTCAGAGGCTGCTCAAAATAGCCCAGTACAGTAAGGGTTAAACAATTTTGTTAAATTGACTTATTCCCCTTCTTGCGCTCAAGAGATGATACATCAAGGGTTAGGGCTCCATGTTAACATTCTTTTTAACATGAAGTTAGGGCGTGGCGGGGGAGGGGGGGGGGGGCAGGGGTTCGGGTGGACATTCATAAGGCCTCTGACCGTGGGACCCCTATTTAATGTCAACATTTGGGGCATCTGGGCATTTAGGAACCCATGTAGACTGGGCATTCTTTAGTGTCAAGCCCTGAATAGGTTTCTGTAATGAGTCACCCCTTGCCACAATTGATGGATGACCCTATGACCTTTATTATACATCGTGCATTAGGTTTGTGAAATAGAGAGGAGCCATTAATCATTGTAAGAATCAAAATAGATACATTAACATCATTCTTAAAACCTTTTTATTATGAAAAACTCCCATTAAAAGACTAAGATATGACAAGAGGTACAAAGAATGAAGGATAATATATGTTAATGTTAAATCATTACTTGGGATCTAAATTATATTTTACCTTGCTAGAGCTTACCGGTACTGTATTTTTTTGTTAGGAAAAGACTACATTGCTATTAATCAACTAAAATTAGGGTAATCGGATAACATGTATATTACAGCTATGACTCATCATCTTTATGTCACATAATGACATTTATTGTGTTTCAATGAATGAACCTCTTGGCCTTTCATATATACATTATCATTATGTCAATATTGGGTATTGTTGTGTTCACATTGTGAAGTTCTGCTTGATTTCACTACTGTGGTTGAATACCCAGAATGGTCCCAAACAGTGAAGGAAATGGAAACAGTCCCTGTATTTCATTCATAGGTTACACAAAAGCCTGGAATCATTGCTGACAATTTTAGGAAGATAAAGTTCACTCCGCTTTTCACATTTGTGATGGTGGAGCAGTGCTGTTACCATCCATCTGTTTGGGTAGAATATGACTTGGCAAACCCTCCATTATAGATTTAGCCTGGGTCTTTGTTTATTTTTGAAAGAGATATTTTCTGAAATAATACACATGAGCGTCACATTTGATCCCTGTATCAATAAAAATGTCAAATTCTCTTTATTCTAGTGTATGGGTACCTTGGGCTATGCATAGTAATGTGAGGTTTATGGATTCATCATTTTGAATTCTGTTAACAAAAATGGGATATCAGTCGGTTCTCATTTCTTTCCCTCCTATTGACACCTTTTCTACCAGTCTCTATTTAAAGATACATTTACGCAATTGTATTGTAGGGTAGATTTGTTTAATTGTTGAGCCTACCGACGTCATGTCTGCTTTCTTCAGCTTTCAGCCTGTGACGCAATTCAGATTATTTGGATCACCACCCACAGACAAAGAGCAGACGCCAAAGATAGAAGACTTTACATGATATATGCTGGAGAGAAAGGGAGAGGGAAATAAAGGGAGAGGGAGGGAGAGAGTTGGGTAGACAGAGACGTTGAGTCTGATAAAGTGGAGATGGAGAGAGATGGAGGGAGAGAGAGAGAGAGCAAAAAGAGAAAATGTAAGAGATAGATTAGAAGCAGATTCAGGAAGAGCAAGACCAATAGAAACAGGAGGGGGAATGGGAATGATTCAGCAAGACATTGAGATATAAGGAGAAAAAGACAAAAGGGATTAGAAGGGGAGATATTAATTATTGATAGACAGAGAGAGAGAGGGGGGGGGGGTAGAAAGAGAAAGGGGAGATAAAGAGAAAGATTCATAGGCATTCAATTTTTGACACAGAGCAAGGAAGATAAGAAATCAGAGAAGCTTAAGGAGAAGAACAGAATAATGAAAAGGAAAGAGTGGCAAGGCAGGTGTCACAAGATACCTTTATCTAACAGCACTCCAGAACTTGGTCTCTATTTAATTGAAGAAACAGTTAATTTAAGTAGAACATTCTTAAATTATCCATTAGTATCCCAAGCATGACTCAACATGAGTTATCAATAAAACGTCCCATCTAATTGAAAAGAGAAAGAACCAAATAGAGCTTTTGTTTAAAACAAGATCTTCTTAGACAATAGATCGTAAACATGATAGAGTAGATAGCTTTTGTAACTGCGATAATGAAAAAAAGAAATGAGTATCGGGATGCGGATATAATTGTGGTTTTTAAAATACACTTCACAAGATAATGAGATGATAATTCTCATAATTATGTGCCTCCAGACAGTGCCTAATATAGCTGTCGGGCAGCTACACATCTATTAGTCACCAGCATTACAAAATGAATAGAAATTTAATGCATAATTGCTACAACTTGTAGATGAATTAAGATAGGAAAGATATATAAATAAGAGAGATGGTCCTACTGAAATATAACAAGCAAAAATTAATTTGTTTGAGTTGTGAAGAGAAAGGATTTTTACACTGTATTCACTTTCTAGTTAATTATAATCTTGTCTAGTTATGAAATAATACCAGAATAGAAACAATTAGATGAATTAGTTTGATGGACATTAAATCTGATATAAATTTCATTACCCGACTGGTTCAAAATTAGGAATTTCCATGTAAATAAAATTTATTTAGTTATTAAGATTGTAATCAATCATACAGCACTGATCATCACACACTTCAAATAATTTCATAGCTATTCTAACTGAATATTTTCTCACCAAGTTTTCTCACCAAGAGTCTTGATTACCGTTAATACGTATGCGATGCCCGTCATCCATTCCAAATTGCCTCAAACAGCAATGTGTTTACCCGATTGCATATATCCTAGCCATGGTATGGACATCAGTTCCGTTGTGTGGGTGAGGTTTATGCCGGTTGACAATTATTAGCATTTTTGAGGGGGCGTGTGTGTATGGATTGGTAGGTGAGAGGAGCCGAGTTTGGTCTGGGATGCATGCATTTATTTACATCTGTGCTGTGTTGTTAACGCGGCGATGATGGAGAAACCAGGATGTTGCTACCTACTGTCAGCAGATGGTGGGGCTTCAGTAAGGTTGATTTAGGAATGGGGTATTGAAACCCTTACTGTGCTTTGGTCTGTCTGCTATAATATCAGGGATGGGATAAGGATTAGCAGTTTAATACACCCTTTATTCAATTTGAGTTGTCAAATGTCAAACTGCATTCGTAATGTGATTTAATGTGTTAAGAGTCAGATGATCATTAATGCATATACCAGGGCAGGTCTGCATGTATGTTAACCCGGAGTTAACACCCATCTGACTCAACATTTATAGGATAATAATGGCAGCTTGGATAAAGCGGTGATAATCATTCCCGAGGCACTGTATCATTTATTAGAGCCATAATGGCACATTTGTATTAACACCAAGTGAACACATGGTGGCTCCAAACCAATCAAATTAAACATGTGCTGACGGTTTGTGTTTACCGGATGCCTCTTGGTGTGAAGGCCTGATGATGTGTCAAAATATCTGTTCAGAGCCAGTAGGGTGTTAAATGATAAGAGTTAATGCCCTTCTGGCTCCAAACAGACAGTAATGTGCTGCACTGAAACAGAATATATTCAATTTCTCTTTAAACCATCTTTCTCTTTTATTTTCTGTATCATTCTTCAGGTGACCTCGCTGACCTGATCTTTGTCTTCTTTGACCCTATCGGTCAGGCCTTGTGCAAGCGCACCATGAACCTGGTGGAGAAGCTGAATGAGAAGCATGCTGACCGGGTCAAGTTCTACCTCACTAAGGCCGATGAGGCTGGACATGAGAGTGACCGACAGGTAAGCTGGACATTGCCATCCCCATTGTTCACAGTATAAGGAGAATGATCAACTACAACACATCTGTACAGAGACAGAAGGGCGTTATCTGTCTTAAATTAAATGAGTTAACGCCCTTTTGACTCCAAACAGATGATATATAAGGAAATCTAAACTGTATGCATAGGTCAAAGCAAGGAACCCTGTATAAATGATTGTGAAATACTTAGAAAGAGAGATTGGATATGTAGAGAATTAGAACAATACTAGAGCACTTTTGCTGCCAATATGTGACAAGTAGGACAGGCTCGTTTAACCTGTTGACCACTGAATTCTCTCCTTCCCATAGGCTTAATACAGGGACCACTAGGTTCTAGGAGGCAATGGGTTAATGGACTCAATAGACCATTTGAAGAAAAAAATTGAGGAACCAAGTCTGTTTTAGTATGTAATGAGAAATACTTTGGAACAGCTAGAAAAGAAAGGTATTGTGTAAGTGCATTAAGGACCAATTTGTAACAACTTTGTTAAGAACATTCTTTTTTAATCTTGTTTTTTTAACTGTTTGTTTTTTGCAGCGTGTTCTGATGCAGATTGTCCAGGAGCTGTGTAAGAGACCAGGATTGAACCGTGCTGGCTTCAACATGCCCACCATCTTCATCCCAACTATGTCATCAGGAAAGGTAAGATCAAGAGAGTCTTATGAGAATGGAAATGCATTCCTTTGATGGGCTTTGTCATGCATTGAATATAAGTAAAACTGATTCAAATCAAACTAATGATAGGTGGAGTTGATATTGAGGGGTCAGTGACACAAAGACGTAACTCCATTTTGGCCATTTTGAGAAAAAGTGGTTTACGTGTCACTGAGCACTTGGGCCTTAAGGAGTAAGTCTATGTTTCACTAGCCATTGACTTCAATTGGGTGTTGGGTGGAGTTAAGTCTTTGTGTTTCCTTTTAAGCCCACATTTTTCTGAACATTTTGATATCAAATACTCATTTGGGCCAAATATGGAGTTACGTCTTTGTGTCATTGAACCCTTGATAGGTTTTCCATTTAATTTTGAGGTTGTACACACTACTGTTCATTGAGCAGCTTCTGCAAAAATGATCTGTAGACATCAATGTCATTATTTGACCATTTTAAATTCCTATGAATGTTGATTTAAACATATATTGATATAATATATCGATTTAGTAAACATGAAGAGTTGTTATAAATATCTGTTTCATATCATCTGACCTTCTCTCATTTGATGAGAGGTTTGTAGGGATATTGAGAAGAATTTTGAAATGAAGATTTGATGGAGAATTGCATTGTTTTCATTATTTCTTGACCTTTTTTGCGTGGACTTGTTTCCTGTACAGAATCGTTGTGTGAACCAGATAGAGGAGGTTTGTAAGGATATAGAGAAGACGATCAAACATACCGTTCAGAACACGCTCAACACACTAGAGAAGGACTGTGAACACATCGCTAAACTCATTGATGACAAGCTGGAAGATGACAGGTAGAATTCTTCCCATCTCCTTGTCGTTTATTTGTCATTTCTGTCCTTGGCTCTTTGAAAGGGTGATTTACTCCATTTTCAGAGACAAAGATCATTCAGTTTCTCTGTTTCACTCTCTTCCTCTCTCTTCCTATCCTATTGTGCAAGTAGATCAAACTTCAATAACTATTATCCCATAAACTATTGTTGGTATGATTGTAAACCCAAATTGTGTTTTTTTAACATAAATTTATGTGTGACCACAGAGTAAAGTATAACACTTGTCAATACGTTGTTTACAATATTGAAAATAGATGTCAGGTTGCTTTCATCTTCTAAAATCATCTCTCCTACATTTTGTTTAAACAAAATCTCTTCACTCTTGTTTTTGTTGATAGGCAAGCCAATTCCTACAACCTCTGGGCAAGGGGTAAATCACTCATCTTCTACGCTTTGGGACTGTTGCTTCCGTTTCTTCTCTTCATCAACTTCTTGGCCAGTACAGTGTCTGATGAGTTCACAGTAGGACTGCTAGGAGAGGAGGGAGCTGACATGCTCAAATCATACTTGGTAATGAGACTTGGTGGGTGGTGGTGGTGGTGATGATGGTGGTGATGATGGTGATGATGATAATGATAATGATGATGGTGTTGGTGGTAATTACGAAGATGAGGATAATGATGAAGATGAGGATAATGATGATGATCATAATAAGGATGATGATAATAAGGATGTGGATAATAAGAAGATAATGGTGGTGGTTAGGAGGGTGTGGCGATGGTGATGATGATGACGTTGGTATTAGTGATGACGATGGTGGTGATTCTAGTTAGTGATGAAGATGATGATGGTGTTGGTGGTAATTATGAAGATGATGATAATTATGATGATGAATATAATGATGGTGGTGGTGGTTGTTGTGATGATGAGAAGGTTGTAATATTGGACAATCACATCAATGATGGTAATAGTGATGGTAAAGGTAAGATGATGTATATGATGCTGATGGCGAAACCCAGTTACTGCTTCTATTTAGCTTGTCCACCATCATATTAATTTCTATATCCTCCTCAATTCCTCTTCTATTTTCCAGAAACCTATAGGAGGTATCTGGCAGACCATACCAGTTGAAAACCATCTCCATGCTATGATAGGCATTGCTGTTATATGCTTCCTACTTCTTCTCTTTGCTAAGCTCTCTACAAGGTGAGTCGTTCAACTATGTACAACCAGGGGGGTGTTTCACAAAGATACTAAGTCAAACTTAACTCTAAGTTGGACTTTATGGAGAGCCATTTGTAGCCTTTAAATAAAATATTTTCAAAATCAAAAATTGTATTTTAGACATTTCATTAATTCCACATCAAGAATATGAAATCTCCTTGATAATAGAAAATATGAAGGATTCAAATCAACATTTTATGCCTTTTAAAATAACTTTTATAAAATGTTTTGAAAGATACTAGCAGCTTTCCATAAATATTAAGTCTGACTAAGATAAGTTCAACTCAGGATCTTTGTGAAACACTCCCAAGGTGGATTTAGAGATCCATGGTTGTAAATCCCTCAAAGAGATTGGGTATCTTTGCCTCGGATTCTAAACAAAATCCTGGATTTAGCTCATGCTGCGATCGTAAATATAACCCTTTAGGTCAGTAAGGAATCCCATGACTTTTGCAATGCTGATCGATTATTGACAATCCCCGAATATCAGATTTCTTTGATATGAGTTGATGTATACCGGGTAGGTAAGATACAGCTCTCAACAGGTGCAGTGTTGTGTATGCGCCTTGCATTAAGATGGTGCTGTAGCTTGGACCTATGATGATGTATGAAGGTTCATCCCTACGTCCATCCACCTTATACAAAGCAAGCCTTGAAAAACATGGATTTACAACCCCTAGCTTCATAAGAAATCAGCTTTTCTTCATCTTCTTCTTTTCCATCTTATAACTCTTGTCAAATATTTTCACAATGGATTTCAAGTTGGTAGCCTTTAAGAAGTTGGGTGTATCCAAATATAGGGACGTGATCACATGCACATAGACCACAAAATAAATGTAAAATATCTGAATTGATGGTGGGGAAGACATCACTCTTGCAATTTTTTTACAAAGAGCAATTTTTGTATTGTAATGTTCTGGTGATTTTGAATTCCTTCCGTCATCATCTGTTCAACCTGGTGTAAACGGGAACTGAAATCCATGAATGTGAATCTATTAATAAATCTTTGGATTAAGTCTGACGCAAGATGAGTAACCATGGGGTTTGTGGGAGAGAGAGAAAATCCTTTGTGGATTGAATAGAAGCCAATGTTTTGCAGACAGCCATTCACCTGTTAATTACTTCCTCTTCACTGTTTGAAACCTGCTGCTGTTTGGCTGGTAGTGGTTTGGTTCCTTTCATGGCATGCAACCTGCTGGGATCTCATACACATGCAATCCATTTATCCTATATCATGTTGTCTGGGTTGGAAGTTACATTAGTTCCTGCATATATCGAAGCGCCTGAAACTCTTTTCGTAATATTCCACTATGGGAAGAAAGAACCTTGCAACATCAAAGAATTGTTGCAATCTGTGAAGGCTTCTATGGTGGGGATAGATTTAAACGAGGATTGTGGTAACATTCATGTCTGCTTTTAATTAGAGGAGCATGGACAATACAATAATACCACTACTCATCGTTTCCATTATTATTCAAGGCAAGAAAATAGGGGAAAGGGGGTGAATGGGTTAAAAATAGATTATGATTTTGAATTTGAATGGATGAGTCAGATGATGAATGGAAATTTAGCAGAGACAAATTCAATACTTCTTAATAAATATGTATGAAAGAACTACATTTACATTAATGTGATCTGGAGAGGCAGTATGCTTCATTTCTTTCTCTTCAAAGAATAGCTACAAACAAACATACTAAAATTTTCGTCTTACACTTATTGGTGTAAATTGCAAGAGTTGCAGTATATCATCCTTTTAAGAGATATTATATTAAACTAAATTGACACAAATAAGTCATTTGAATAGATGGAATTTAAGCTAGATTCTAAAGAATGTAATTTGATATTTTCCCATAATGAATAAAAAGAATGAGAAACTTTAATAGTTTTTCACATTTACCCAAACGGAACATTCTTAAAGTCTTCCATACCAGACACCTGTGGCAGGTGTTATACTAATGTTATTTGTTTTTGGGTGGAATCAAGTGGTAGTCATAACATCTATAAATAGTCTAGCCCTGACAAGTTTGCATAAGAGATCAACAGCAGTTGATTTTATTTCTCTCTCTCTCATTTCCTCTTATGCAAGGGGGCGTGGGAGGTCTTTGTATGGACTGTACTATCTAGTCAATTAGCTCTGTATAAAAAGCCATCATGTGTTCACAGTAGCTATCACTTGTTATTACCAGGAACATATCAGGGACTTATAGTACTTTACTATCCAGTAAAAGATAGGTCGCTTAGTATAACCACCCAATTAAAATGAATATTGCTGTACATTGGCCCTCTGTTAGTGGAATTTCAGATGAATGTTAGTTATATATTGTGCTGCTGAGCCATACACTCACTGAATTAGGCAAGACTTGAGGCTTTGTGGAAAATGAAAGCCATTATAAGGTCTTAGGTTTTAAAAGCCAACCATATATTTCAACAATTTTTGGGTTGGTCGCAAAGGGCAATAAAACATTTTTTTTTTTTAGGCCTAAAGGTACAGTCCCTGTGTTATGTATTATTATCAACCGCATGGTTTCTTGCCTGCGAACTATAAAGTCTTTTTGCCATGCCTGATCATTAAACATTCAATATTTGTTGGTTTTGTCTTTGTGATACAGATTAAAGCCTACGTTGACTAGGAAGGAGAAGAGATACTTCAGTGAACAAAGGGAGTATGTACAGAATCATGTCAAGAAAGCAAAGGTAACTAAGCACAATGTCTAGGGTTCTAGGTGATATAGATTGGATAAACACTCTATACACATTCAAATACATACTCCTATAGGAACTCAGTGTTATTTTGCTCTGGTTCATAACATAAGAACCAGAGCAAAATAACATGAGTTCCCGTAGGAAATCTATTTCTTCAGATGGACATATCTCAGCCAATACTTAACATATTCAATTGGTTTTCGACGTTTGGACAGATGCTCTTTCAGAAAATGTTGAAGAAAAAATTGAGAAATTCTAAAATTAGATTTGTATGATGTCACAGCTTAGGTACTCTATAGTAAATTCATTTTAACTTTATTATAGTTGAATGTATGATGACTGGTTAAAAACCCGTCTTCCTTGACTGATGAAGTAAAGCAGTCAACTGAGTACAGTCTTGAGTTCACATCTTTTCATCTTTGTGGTGAGAAAAAAACAAGACCCTTTGGAACTATGTGATGACTATTATTTATTGGAATTTAGAACCTTTTTGGCACTTTCCGCTTCACAATGAGATATAAATGAATATGAAATTGTTTAACCCTTACTGTACTGGGCTATTTTAAGCACCCTCTGACTGGGGGGGGGGGGGGGCCTGGGAGGCCCCCCCCCCCCCCCCCCCCCCCTATGATCTCTGCCGTCGATTGTCCGATGAACACGAAAATTTGCATATTTGTAGATATTTACGTAAGGAACAAGATGGTATAATTATTTTTTTCTGAATATGCAAATTTTTGTTGTTAGCCTAATTAATTATGCAAAATACGCTATATTTATGCATTTTACAGAAAACGTGTCAAACTCCACTTTTTGAATGTTGAAACTCATTATTCATATGAAACTTCTTTTCTAACACAAAAAAGTCATTTTAATGTAATTAATAATGATAATTTATGCAAATTTTGATGCGATTTTTATTTTGTTTTGGTTTTTTTGATGACATGCGCATACTAATTGTTATGTAACGCCTTGCAGGTATATCCGATTTCGACGGAAATGGTATCAAAATGTGCGTAAGACTTGAGGGAAAAAAGTTGTGAAACGACAAAACGACAAGCGGTTGCGGCGCAATCTCCGAAAATGTCGAGGGGGGGGGGGGCCTCCCAGGCCCCCCCCCCCCCAGTACAGTAAGGGTTAAGTGTAAGAAACTTTTGTTGAAATTATTTCTTTGAATTGTTTCAATCTCGATTTACTAACCCCTTTTCATTTTTGTTTTTGATCTACAGGAAAAGCTGTACACAGAATACCTGAACCAGTGTGTAGCCATCTCTGACCTCAGCTGAAGCAAGCTTGTGACTAGACCATCATCATTATCGTAGCAGAGTACTAATCATTCTACTGCGTGATATAATCACACCATCATATTACAATCACGCCATGTTTTTCTAGGGAAACTCTAGTAAAATTGCCTCGTAAGTTATATGGAAATGGACAGTAAGGTAAAAAGCCAAGAAGTTTTTTAAAAATATTTATAAAAAAATGATAGTAACAATAATAATGTACATGGTACAGAAGACAACAAAATCTGAAACATTGAGGAAATTATGTAATAGAAATAAAAGATAGTGTAGGCAAGGTTTGGTCGAATTGGGTAAAAGGGGGTCATAAGGCTAACATTTCTAATCATCACACTACATTTCTTTCATGAATTTTATTCCTCTCTGTATTTTCCCCTGTTTATTGGTTAGAAAGCACATAGTAAGAATATGACATAGTCCACTTACTGGTGGCGTCAATGTAAAATGGAAGCCCATATTTTTCACTTGCCAGTATTATTGGTGTAATAATGTTGTGAAATGTAGAAAATTAATTGAATTGCAGTATGTGTAAGCAAAAAAGCAGAAGTACTTCTAAAAGATAATTTGCGAAGATATGCTGCATATGATATTTATTCTCTACCACAGCTTCCGTAGCAAAATATTCATAAGCTAGGACTATTACTAAGGTAGTTGATTTTCAATCTTTTTGTTTTTGTTTCCAATATTTAAAAAATAGAAACTATGATATGAGGAAGTCCCATTTTTTATTGATAATGGTTTGAAGAAGCCGACAGATGTATAGAAGAATATATTTTAAAATGCTAATATTTTGTAACCATGGTATTAAATGAAAGAAAAAGAATAAGGGGATACCAATGAAGATCTATGTAAAGATGAAAGGTGGTGAGAAAATGGACCAAAAAAGTTAGAATATTTACACCTCGAAAAGGAATAAAAATCGTTGTCCTCAGATCCGACAGTCCTGAAAGTATTCTAATGAAATTTTAAGAATTCTATTGTTTCCCATGTTCAAATGATCAGATATTTCAGGAAACATTATTTATTTTGATTACGAAGATCAGAAACATCACGTTTATTATTAATATAGCAATATTTCTAAAGGAATTTTTATTTTGTTCAATAAATGCTTTAATTTAACTTTTGTGAAATTATGAATATCACATTATTTGTAGACATTCTTGCTATCATTTCTCCTCATTACAATTCATCTTCCTCATTCAGGATAAAAAAAAATGTTAGTATTCGGATTCACGGCAGAAGAGTTTATGAATATAATAGGTAATTTTATAGAATTTTATCAAATTGATCACTGAGAAATGAATTTTAGAAGAGGTATCATTACTGTAAAGAGATTTTCATATGGTGACATGAACCACACGACCAGGGTAAATATTGTTTTTGTAGCGCTTTGATATGAATTATTTTGCAGATACATGTTTGAAATTATAATTTGAATTGAGAGTCCTCACATGGCGTATTAATATTAAGTGCCTATTAATAAACAAAGTATTTGTACAGAGAAAGTATTTGTGAAAGAAAGTTATGAAGTATGTTCTCAATTTGATTTTTGATTCTAAAACTCTAATTTGTAATCCTATCGACCTTCCACACATTCTCCCTGTGATCACAAATCATACTGAATTAAGTTTGAATTCATTACAAATTAATTGCTGAATTTTTTTCAAAAGTATGAAAGGGAATTGTATCATTCTTCTTCCATTCAAATAATATTTTCTATTCAGGTTGGAGCAAAGCTTCCCTTCCACAAGAAGAATTTCCTTGATGACAATCAAGATTAAAATCTCCTCTGAAATAGCATTGTTCTATCGAACTCATTAATGCATTGCTGTGCTCTATAGTAATGTAATTTTATTCGTTTGAATGACACAAGGTTTTATTTCGTACAATGTGCCGCATCATTAGTGTGGGTACTATGGTTGATGTGTGTGATAGGTTTATTCTTACCGGTAGTTGAATTACAGTTACTTTTCGTTTTCTTGCCCATATCATATTGAAAACTATTTCACAAGTAAGAATTAGTCCAGCAGTTTTGCCTTGTAGTCTTCTGGCTATTTTACTTCATGAATCTGTGTTGTGTAATCCTTTTTTTTTTAATGATTGTTTGACTGCCATCCTAACCCCTTCTTCATCAAATCTGATATCATTTCCATTTCTAGAAATTACTAAAAAGCACATAGATGAAATTAAATGAAAGTGGATAATGGTAATACTCTGGCCCCATCTATTGTCTTTGTGACGTCAACCTTATAGTATCGTGTTGGTGATGCAATCATAGTGCTTCTGTAGATGTGTAAATGCTACAGTCATGGAAAGATGTGTAAGATCTAAAACATCGTGGTAACTTGTCTTGTGGTGATGATGATGCTGGTGACGACGATGATTATGGTGGTGGTGATGATTGTTATACTGATGATGATAATTGTGATGGTGGTGGTGATTGTGATGGTGATGATTATGGTGGTGGTGGTGGTGGTGGTTGTGGCGATGATGATGTGGATAATGATAATGGTGATAAAATGCCACAATCATGGAAACGTGTGTAAGATCTACAATGTCTTGGTAACTTGTCTTGTTGTGGTGATGATCACGATGATTATGGTGGTGATGGTGATTGTGATACTGACGATGATAATGGTGACGGCCATTGTGATTGTGATGGTGGTGGTGGTGGTGGTGGTGTTGATGTGGATAATGATAATCCGGGTGTTAAAATGCCACAGTCATGGAAACGTGTGTAAGATCTTTAATGTTGTGGTAGCTTGTCTTGTGGTGGCAGTGATGATAATGTTGACGATGATTATGGTGGTGATTATGATTGTAAAGATGATGGTGATGGTGAAGATGATGGTGATTGAAGGAAAATTAATGCAGACTGAACAATAAGCAATGGTCCTACATGTAACAAATCCTACAATTCTTCTTGTTCTTCTCCTTCTCCTTCTTACTTCTTCATCTCTCAATCCTACTCCTTTTCTCTTTTTCTGAAACTCTCCCTCTGAGTTTCATTTGTTACCCTTTCTGTATTCATATTCTTCATCTTTTATGTCAGGTCTTTTTCGGTATCTCTACTTAAAGGCATCGTTTAACAATGTTAAATCTGAGAAGCGCTTAGAAACATTCGTATTAAGCGCTATATAAAAATTAAATATTATTATTAGATGCACAGCCCTACGTGTTATCAGTGTCTGTGATATGGTGTAATATTGAAGCCTTAAAAAAAATTATCAAGAAGGGCCTCAAAAAAGTAAAAATCTTTGAGTGACCGGTTTTACCATACCGTAAATCTCCGTGTATAAGGCGCACTTTTTTGGCGCCGAAAAAATTTGAAAATCGGGGGTGCGTCTTATACACAGATACAGAAAAAAAAAGATTTTTTTTTTTTTTTTTTTTTTTTTTTTCCCTTCCCGATTTCGATTTTATGGCGCTATGCCTGGCAATGTCTCCCAGCTCAGTAATCAGTGTGTTGACTCACCACTCGGAAACTACAACAACACTCAAATTTGTCTGTCATCTTGGTTTGAAAGTAATCTTTCTAATAGATCTCAAAATGTAGTTTTTAATAATTCCTCAATTTTTTTTTCTATAACAAATGGTGTACCACAAGGTTCTATCCTAGGTACTCTATTGTCAGAAATTTAGAGGATTCTATTCATATCATGCATGACTATTGATGTTTGGCATAGAACACAGTGCTTCTGCTAGCTGATGTGATGAGGCTGGTGTGGGACACTTGGTATCATGAAGCCTTAAGAGTCTGGACCTGTTTTTAATTTACATTAATGATCTTACACACATTCTTCTACAACGACATTGTTACTATTATTTGGTGGGTTTTCGGCAACAAAACAATAACAACAACAAAACAACAAAAAACGATTTTTTTTTTTTTTTTTTTTTTTTTTTTTTTTTTTTTTTTTTTTTTTTTTTTTTGCCCCCAAAATAGGGGTGCGCCTTATACACAGGTGCGCCTTATACACGGAGATTTACGGTACTCATTTTCCCCAATATACTGTAGTGTTATGAAAACGTTGGGCAATGGCAAAACTTGGTTTCAATTTCAAATCATAAATATCTTAATCATCAGACAGGTGATCGGCTTAAGGTGACCTAAAGGTTTATAATTATCATTGCAGCATGAGCTAAATCCAGGATTTTGTTTCAAAATCTGAGACAAAGTTACCGGATCCCTTTTATAATAATAACAATTAAATACCATTCTTGTATAGTGCATAACACATTACCTAAGTATTTCCCTGTGTGTTTGGGAAGAAAAACAATGAAGAAAAAAGAACATAGGTAATGGAGTCCTGTTCAATATCAGTTTAACATTTAGAATAAGTGTGTGTTAATAAAGGCAATTATATCCCTCTCTTTAGAAATCTAGCCATCTGATTGGTCAAAATTGGAGTCGTGATTTTAGCTAGGTATCCGTAAAGAAAAGAACAATACTAGTGATGGTCAAAAGTTCATGAGTGAGATTCCCGCAAGATTCCGGGTACCTGGAAAATAGTTAAATTTTGCTGCAATCCCTATTGGTTTACGTGTTAAAATCGTTTTTGTGCGAGCGCAGATACCATACAGTGCTTTTTGTCTGCGATTCCCAAATGGTTGTAACATTCAGTCATCTTTCCATGGAAGATAAACAGACAGTGTCTCAGATTTTCTGTGATGTTTTAACCAATCTTTACTCAAGAAAAAGGATAAGGTAAGAATTCTAGGTAAATGTTTGCGTCAACTCGGTATATAAAAGACATATTGACTGCTTTTATATTCGAGGCCTGGCTGTTGGCTCTCGGGGTCATGGCAGGATGTCCACGTCTCCTTGAGCCTATAAAACAGCCAGGCCTCTCATGGCAGTCGATATCTCTATAATATTGTACATGTATCAGTGTTTCTAAAAGAGTCTAGGAGGTCTTTCCATAAAATTAGGGGAGAATGGGCAAATGAACATTCACCATATATTTTGTCATAGTTTACTCTTTCTCTCCCCCCCCCCTCTGTCTCCCCTCTCTCTATCAACATCCCTCCCTTCTTTATTGTATCCCCCTTTCTTTCTCTCTCTCTCTCTCTCTCTCTCTTAACATGTTATGCTCATCACAATTTAGAATAAGTTAAATACACAAAATTATAACAGGACAAACTATTTCAGATATTTTCTATATCATTTATTTCACAGATCACTTTCTGAACTTCTCACTCTTTTCATCTATCTTTCTATTTCCCACAACCGAAACAAACAAAAACAAACAAAAACATACAAGGAAACAAAACATAGATTACCTTGAAATACCTCTGAGTGCAAAAAGTGGCTGTTTTACATGAAAGTGCCAAAAGACTTTGTAAAAATATTTCAAATATGAGAATGATTTCTCTGCTAGAGCAATAACTTTCACATGCTACTCTTGTAATCTTTTCTCTGGTAAAAGTTATTTACAACACAAATATACATACATGTGCATTTCTATGACAAAAATAGGGAACATATATTCATTAACATAGTAATCAATCTTCTACATTATACTCTGATATTGCAAATATAATCTTTGATATATATATCTTCACATATATATATATATACTAACGAAGCAAGCGTACAATATACACAAATAACAGTAGATTACATAAAAAATATTTTGATTTCAATAACACATGTACACTCATATTATCCATCCAGTGTAGTAATAATTACAAGAACACACTTTCACCAATGTACATGGAAATAATACATGTACAGTTATCGTGTAAACACAAACCCTAAACTTTTCTCAACAAAAGCCATAATCCATTCTCACTCGATGGAATAAGCTCATCAATATTGACCATTCATATATGATTCTGCTTTCCTGTTTCTTAAGTCCATCACAGAAGTCTTTAAGCATTTCTTACATACATGTACATGTATACCATAGCTCTTTCCATCGTTCCACATTGAGTTTATACACAACTACAAAACATCTCCCCCTACAATAAAAGTATTACATGTACTACAACATATGGTTATTTATCCATTCACATATATGTTGAACCAACAACATATTAAACTGGTACATGTACAATCATTTAGCTCTAATACATGTATGTTGAGTTCCTCAACGCTAGATTTTTTAATCTCGAAGATCACATTAATATAATTCCAATTAAAATATATTTCCTTGTGACATTCATACTTATCATAGAAAACTCAATCAAACATGTTGTACATACACTATTACTTCAACAAAAAAAGAAGGAGATAAAATGTCATTAAACTTTTGTCATCTTTGTGTGTATTTAAGTACATGACCAGGAGGAGAAAAGCAGACAAGGGATTTAAGCGATATGCCCGTATTTTCTTTATATTATTAGAAACTCTAAAATGATCAATGGAAATACATTATTACATTTCCATTTGGTCCACTGGAACATTATAATTTCACAAAACTTTATTTTTAAAGAAAAAATTTCAATTTGTCTCTTTGTGTAAAATCTTTCAGTCTAGAAATAGGCATAAATGTCCTGAACATCAGCTATTGAAAGAAAGGGAGTAGGATAATACAATCATTTTTTTGTCACAATATAAACGTTTCTTGAAAGAGACCCAATATCAGCTAAATGGTCTCATTCATGAAAGGACACACTGCACTCACTTTAGAAATGGTGCCAACAAAATTCCAGACACAGGCAGGGTAGGGATTTTTGAAAAACAAATATTATTAACGAGGGGATGCATGAACATTTATGCAAACGGTCTACAAGTCAAACATTGATACACTTAACATGTAAATAAGGCAAATATTCATGAAAAATACATGTTTTTGTAAAGCTTTCATCTTCATCGATTAGAAAATAAACTGAAAATTATGTTGGAAAAGAAGAATATCAAAAATCACACCGATTGGATGGATGGAGATTGTGTGCTCACCAAGGGGGGTGTTTCACAAAACTTGTCATCAGTGACACATGATAGTTTGTGTTATAAGCTACTGAAATCCTTGCTTCTGATTGGTTATCAGCAGATTTGTCACTGATTTTTGTAATTTGTCATTGAAAAAAGGCTTTGTGAAACGGGTCCCAGAAGAAGGTTTGAAAGGATATTCCTAATACTCCTACTAACACCCATCAATAGAGTACAAACAGGAAAAGAAACAAAGATTGTTTTTAAAAAATCTGCAGTATGAGATTAATACTGTGTGGGTTCTGAATGACAAAACATAGGACTGTATTAAAGTCACCATCATGTTCAAATATTACAATGACGGAATGAAACGAAGATGGGGAATATTATTGAGAGTCAAATATTTGTGCTTGAACAATGTGTGCTATCAGTTGTCACTGTAAATACTATATTTGTGCATGTACACCAAATATATTCATGTAGTCGACATGGACATTTATTTACCAACATCAATCATTTATAACCCCTTCCGAAGAAGCTACATGTAGTTTGTGTACCTCAATGATTCATACTTGCTATGAAAGAAAATACAGTCATAAAAACTCATAATATTGATGATGCAGAAAATTTCAGTTTGTAAACACAACAACAAACATGTATCAAATTATACTTTCATAACATACAACTACATTTAGAATGTAATTATTCAGTTGCTTTATAATTAAGTGTTCTTTTCTCCTTCACAAATATTTCAAATTGAGAGGGGATATCTAACCCTGCTGCATTGAAGCTGTTATGTATGCCACAACAGAGGGCAGCATACATCATTTCTGACAGAGGAAATATAAGAAATAATTTGGGCATTGCCAATGGCTGCATGTATGGTTCATGGTAGGTAAAGTGTGGAGAATACACACATATTCTTTATCAAAGGCTTTCATGCTTTTATGACTTAAATATATCATGATTAAAATACTCACTCTGTAACATATCATGCTACAAAAGCAATATCCATTGAATTTACAATTTCTCTGATGTACAGTTGTAATTTTTCTTTCTGAATTTGGAGGACAAAAATTATGTCATTTATTTTATTATTATATTCACTACTGATTCTAACCCAAAATCAAAATCAAAATCAAAAATATAATACATATCTCCTTCACTTGACAACTTCATGTAAAAAATTCCCCTCCCTAATTGACTACAGCAAATTTAATGAGCATATAATACATTCTTCAAGTTAATTATTAGTCTACAAAGGGTTCATACATGTCACTTTATGAGTTTATACTACTAAAGATACATGGAAGATGCTAGTGTTTAACAAATTCTCTACAAAATTTTGAAATATATAAATATAAATTGAATAAAGCCTGCACACATAAAAAAAATATATACTCAATTGAAACAAAAAATTCCTATCAAATTCAAATCAAATACTTTCTGACACATTTCTGTGGTTCACTGCACAGATGTACACCTGTGTCTGGTGTATACTAGTTTAATGTGCACAAAGGGGCCATACATGCACCACAGCAAAGGTAAATGGGTTTATCATTCATACTCCCTTCTTTTTAACATTACTTCATGTAATTGAGAGGAGGCAGTATGAATGTTATATAAGTACCTACATGTAGCGTATGAAACCAACTGATAGAATACTATATGTAAAATTCATGAATGTATGCATGTGTATATACATTTATATGTAGTTTTAGCATTCTGTATTTTAAAAAAGAATTGTAGTGTCCTGACACATATGGTTCATACATGTACGTCTTGAGTTTGGAGCCAGATGGGCATTGATTCTGTGCTCTGGTATACAAGTTTACATCCTTCTCGCTCCAAACAGATAACATGTAATGTGCAATTCAAACGACAAATGAAATGTGTATCATCTGCTGGGAGCCAAAAAGGTGTTCAGTTTAAACTAAAGGATACTTGTATTAATTAGTAAACACTAAACACCCTTCTGGTTCTTTTACGTTGTTCTGTAGCTTTGACGATAAGTGTAATTAATTTTTTTTAAAGGGCCTTGCAGGAGAATCAAACTAAGGAGCATCCAATGGCAGAGTGAATTACCATGGCAAAGGAGCTACGGTTGCTAGCTATTTGATGCTTTCATAAATATCTTGGATTTTAGGTGATTCCAGAATCCATCGTTAAATTGCAAAGAGGACGATCAAGATTACCCCACTGATATGAATCAATCACCAGCAATCTAATGATTTAGTGTATTTTGAAGATTTCCTCTCAGGATAATTAATAACTTTCAATTAACCAATTACTACTGTTATAAATGATTATAGACAATAACATTTCATGGAATTGAAGCATCTGACTAATGAGAGCCAATAATCTAGTTGATATCTGGGTTTTCATGATTTCCTCTCTCAAAGCCAGAACTCTTCTACAGGGGTGTTGGCCGAACGGCACACATGGATTGCAGAGACTAACGTAGCGAGGCCCAAACTTTGGGAAAAGCCTCACAAAATGGGAGGAAACGAGTTGAGATATGGGATTGTGTTAGCTTGCCGAGAGGATCCCATATTAGGAAAGGTTTACTGCACGGTCATTTCCTGATATCTTATAACATGAAGAGAGGGAGAGAGGGAGAGAGGGAGAAAGGGAGAGAGAGAGAGAGAGAGAGAAAGAGAGAGAGAAAGAGAGAGAGAAAGAGAGAGAGAGAGAGAGAAAGAGAGAGAGAGAAAGAGAGAGAGAAAGAGAGAGAGAAAGAGAGAGAGAGAGCGAGCTTTTGTAATCAATAAAAAAATCTGGTTATTTTATTTTATGTCAGTCTGCAAGACCTTCAAGCTATAGCAGTAACGGGTCACTATCGGACAATCATGCTGTCTAAAAAACCTTTGGACTATCAGATCCTTATGCAGATTTAGTCTATCAATAATCAAATTTTCTGTCTAGTATTGGAAACTCTTGAATATTCAGTCTATCGGACCTATCTATTGAGCGTTGGTCTATCAAACCTTCTCACTATCAGACCTTTTTTATTTATTTAAAATTTAAATATAATATTTTATTTCCAATTTTTTTTTCAAGAAAAAATATCAACTTTTACAAATATCTGTTGTGTCATTTACAACTGTACTCAGGCCTGTCAAACAGAATCGAGCGGAAATGTGAGATTTGTAAATCCTCAACAAAAGACATGTCCAAGCACTTGGAGAGGCAACATAATCTTCATGGGGAAGAGCGGTGGAAGCTTATACACAAAGCAAGAGGAAAGTAAGTTATACTGCCATTTTCCCGTCTTACCGGGCGCCAAAAGTCAGGGACCGTTGGGTAAAAATCGCTCGGCGCCTGGTTAATAAAAGGCTTGCACATATGACACATCACAAAAGGGTGTACGGTAGGTATTCATTATTCTCTCACAGACTCTCTCTCAGTCATACCCTCCATCATATGCGGTTGTCTAGTGCCACACCACAGATGTATGGTAGAATAATTACCCCCATACTGACTGGTGTCTTGTAGGGTACCAAACACCTCACCTGGCTATAAAATGCAATGTTTGCAAATTTCCAAACAAGCACGTGCTAAATTGATAAACCTCAATTAATCCCACACATACAAAGAAACTGAACTCGAGGCCGACCGACCCTGATGACGAATGCTACTGTTCTCTCACCTACTACCCGACGGAACCTTTCTTTTATTCCTCCACCCCAACCCACATTCACCCACTCCATCCTAGGGAATATAAAACTGACTCGATCGTTGAATGGTTTACAAGCACAAATCCTTTTCAAACATGACGAGTACCAATGTCTGGACAGCCCAAGATGTAGACTACAACCCATAGTAGGCTGCTGATACTGAATTAAAGGCCCACTGTACTACTTGTAGAGCTCTACTTGCTCCCTCTATATAGAAAACAATGCCTAATCGGTGACCATTGGTCCCCCATGATCCCCTTTTTCTTATGTTAATTGAGAGCAGAGTTGATGAAATAACCACCTGCCAGTGACCTTCCGGGTGGTCTAATCCCTCCTAGCCAAACTAGTACAGACAGCCTTTAAATGTCAAGACGCCGATTCTACAGAGTCATAGGAACACCGGGTTAGGCTTCATTCAAGACACAATGTATAATACAATGTATAATTCGAGTCTGTGCTTCCATTGGCATACGATGCAAGGGTGTGAATGGTCTTGGCTGAAGACTATCATAGAAGCTCCTATAAACCAGCGGCTGTTTCAGGATTGACACGAGACTAGATACAATCTGTGTCAAATTAGAGTCTGTTGTTGCAGACTAGCTACTCTTCACCTTGCCAAGAAACAACTTCACCTACATGTCTAACATAGGATAATCAAGCAAGGTGATAGTATTGATAACCACAATGAAATAGAGTAGATTAAACATCCCCTATACAGCCTACAGGGCCTCTCTTTGGTCTATGTCCATGCTCTGTCATGGGGTCAACGCCCTACTGGTCATTCACATCATGTTTTCAGTTTGTTAGTGTCATGCTTGAATGTAATCTTGAGTTCCGGAGGTTCAGGAACTAACTTTGATAGGATTGATATTACCTGCAGGGTTGACCATGCAGAGTATCAGTATGTCTCATTTAGATTAGCACAATGTACAACTATTGAATTAAATTATGAAAGCTTGCAGAAAATGATATAACTACACAAAAAAGCACCAACTTTCATTGGACAATGCACAGAAAGGACTAGTGTATGGTCTATACCGAGGGTCCAAACTATCCACAATTCCTTCACTTTTATTACAAGTTGTCATTGATTCTTCATCTTGCATGTTCAGAGGGCATTTTGATGGGTTCGGTAATTATTTCATTTTGAGTTGTACATGTATATTATACAAGATCTTTAATATAATCCTCCACACACAATGTAACTGTAGTATGTAGATTCTGTCTCTTACCAGTATTTATAATCTGAATGTACATGTAGAGTATTGAATGAATGACAGGGGATACCAGACAAAGAAACAAACATGTTGACAATAAAACTAGAGGTAGAGGCAGCTAAAACTGTGGTTTGTTGGTTTTGTAAGATTAAATGGGGGCAGGAAATGTTCCGCCTGTAATCTTATAAGACTTGTTATTATCATGTTCACACTATTGTGCTTACACAATCCTATTAATGAATCAACTGTGCCCACAAGGGCGTTGCGAGAAAGGGTTCTGACATCCCCCATCTAAATTTATTATTATCAAATTTTTCAACTCATTTTTCAATTTAGCTCTTCTGTTAATCCCTCATCATGCATGTTTCATCTTTTCAAAGCGAGAAAGGCATCGACTCTGTGTTAAGTTCATGAGGTACTAGTAACCCCTTTCTTGCTTCAAACAATGTCTAAAAGTGTAAAAATCTGATATCCCATTTTCCCACTTGTTTGAAAATCGTCGGTAAATATAAAAAGTTGGTCAAAGCCCCCCTCCCCCTGCTATTCAATATAGCAACACTCTGTATACGCAAGGATATTTTTGAAAAGCATATTTTTAGAGACGTTTAGAAAGCCAGGTGCATAAGGTGTTACATCGTGTTGCTCCTATGACGTATGAAGGTATACAGGAAGCAACATATGGTCTGTAATAACAGCCACTGGTCTAAATAGCTTGCCTATCAATAAATTGTTTCCATGTACAATGAGCATTGAATCAACACAGTACTACATACAGTACTACATACTAAATCATTCATACCCTTACCATGTTTGTAATTTTCGAAGTTTGTGAAAATGTAATTGTCCCTATTTATGTTTCTTGAGAATGTGACATACTAAAGCTTACATCAATACCGTACTCAACAAAGGCCCTAATTGAATCAGTACACCTTACAGTTAATTAATGCTCTAGTTTTGAAAGATGGAAGATTAAAATGATGAAAATTTTAACCTTCCATCTTTCAAAACTAGACCATTAATTAACTGTAACTTTTAAAATGTGTTTGTCATTGTCATTTACCTTACCTCATTCATCCTCTGTTAATGCTTTACCTATTTAGCTCACTTTCTACTAATCTCCTATTTAGTTGCCTAGTACCCTTCCTTTTTTCCTTTCTATATTCTAAAAGAAAGCTACTGGCACAGGACTCATACCTGCAGGAGTAAAAGAAAACTATGAAGATCAGATTACATCAAAAACAGGAAAATCAGAAAATCAGCGTCAATTTACACCTGAGATTCAGCCAATCACATCAGGATATGAGCTTTGAGACTTAATCTGTCACCATGGCAACCTCTACGCTCTTCACACGTCTTTTCGTAGGGGGTTTTAACCAACTTATGTCACTTCAGACCGTGATTGCTTCAAAGATTTTGATGGACCTAGCAAGATGTATTGCCTTATATGGTATCATCATTAACAGAGGCAGGTCTGTAAAATGGGTCCTAGTTCAGGATAGAATATCTGGGTCGACTCTGCAAAAGTAAAAGACTGGAATATTGGTAAGTGGCACGTGGCATGTGGCAAGGTTTCTTGATTCAAATCATTCTCTTTGTCTTAAGTATATTCTATTGACATTTTTACATTTAAAAAACAATCCTTGTCAGCATCAAAAGTGTGATTCTCAATGAGTTTTCATCTATCACCCCAAAAAAGTTTTAACATGCTTTACTCAAGGAAAGAAAACCGAACAAAATAGGAGATAATCTAAACCCTACCGACGACTCTAAAGCGGGAACGAGGACGTCTTGCCAACATTGCCTACGATCTCCGCAAAATTCATCATCTCTCAACGAGAATCAAGCTAATGAAAGTTATATATTTTTTAAAGTTTCAATCAGTATTCCCTTTAAGTATATCTCTTTTCCTTCATAACTGGAAATCATAACAAGCTTCACTCCATGCTAAACAATATGTGGGTTTTGTTTGGCAACTTTCTAATGAAAACAGAACTTCTGGAATTAACTTCCGTCTGTAAAACGAGACGCCATTGACTCATGCCCATGTATTATCTTGATTCCATTAAATATAATCACTTCTCATTATCTCTTGATCATCTGTGTCTGTGTGTTTTGACACTGCTTTGGATTTTAAGATAGAACTAGACATCTTTTGTTTGCATAAGGACAGGGTGTTTAAGAAAATGAATTGTTATTGGGGGAAGGGGGTCAGGAGGCATAACGACACATATCTTGATGTAGGGGGATGTTAGCATGGAATCTACTGAATTTCTTTCATTGATTCAACAGTATGAATACAATTGTTTTACTGTTCTAATAATGAGAATAATAGGAATATAAAGGAATACTAATTTCTCATCAAATTCCATTATCTTTATCAGCATTAGCAGGTTACTTGAAAAATGAATCTCTATTTATGATACACATAACCTAAAATCAAAATTGCCTAGCACCACTGTTCTTTTCCCCTTTTCTTTGGATACCCTATACCACTAACATTTGATCCATGATGAACCTGGCAGCTTGCGTATCATCTTTCAAATTGGATTAGCTTTGGTGTAAATAAAAACCTCACCATAATATTATACAATCTAACACAGATTACTTACACATGTTTACTGCTCAGTTTTTAAAAATAATGAATGACACATCTCAAAAAATGAAATGTTTTTTATCAAAACAAATCATCTTTGTTGACATTTGGGATCAATATCTCTCGCGACATTCAGGAATCATGGTAAGAGGAATGGATTAGGGGTCTAGGGATTCACCAGTTTGGAGTCGTGTTCATCCAATTTTGTTTAAATTTCATTTCCTTTCAATCTTAGTGAAAGGGATTATCTATTTTAGATACAATGTTGAATCATGTCTATATACATGTAGCTAGACCTAATCTCAATCACAAAGAAATGTTCTGTCACCAAAACGCAAGATTAAAAGATTACAATTTCAAACAATTGCAATATTTCGACAGGAGTGAGGATTGTATAACGTTGTAACTACATGCTTTGAAAAATGTATTCAAAAAGAGGGTAAAGGCATTAACAAGTGTGTATGCATGTCCATCATATTAAAAAATGATTGACAGTAATTTTTGTCGCAGAAACTGGTTCAAAATTCCTAAAAATATTCAATGAAATAGCAAATCTCAACTTCTCAAATGCCTGTAAATTTAAGAATACATAATCACTTCTACATCTGACATATGATGGAAACTGTATGGTATACCCAAATCTACAATATTTGCGATATTTCATACAAATATTATGCATTTGGAATTCCAATATGCTTGAGATTTTATTTGTATTAGCTCAGAAAACATGTACATGTATGAAGTTCAATGTTTTTCACACCATTCTTTTGTTCGCTCTCATACAAAGGTCAAGTACATGTGACGTCTACAACGGTTCTACAACGGTTTGTGCGTGATCGAGCGAGCGAGCAGGCTGAGATGTATATCAAGCAGACACACATGTCTCGGTGAAAGACCCACACCTCAATCTAAAGAATTCTCATGACAGTATTTGTCTCATGTTCAATCCTGTTGTGTCTTACAAACGACCTCCAGACGGGGGTAAATATTGGCAGATTATTGTTTCCCCTGTCAGAATTTGTAATGTAAATCTTGAATCTTGACCTAAAACTCACACAAGAGAGAGAGAGAGAGGGGGGGGGGAGACTGCAGAAATTTTGAAGAAATATCCTTTGTAAATATTAGCCACATATTGTCTTATAAAATATTCACCACTTGCATGTCCTACTGTTTAGAATTATATAATTATATCTTTACACAAACTCCATAAATGAAAGGAAAGAGGGAGAGATGAGTGTTTAAATTCACACCGAGATCCATTAGTGCAAAATAAAATATTTGAAAAAGAAATTCTTTATAATGGGGGATTTCTTCCTTTTTTAAAACATACCAAATGTTCAATGCTCTCTCAGTTCTACTGGTGTTTTATGTACTGTTTGCATGTTAATCACAAACTGTCTTTTTGAACCTATCAAAGGGTAATGATTTACATAAACAATGGTAAGTGGGTAATAGCGTTGTATGCGCATTTGAATCAAATACTTGTGTCAACAAAGACAAACAATGATAGGAATCAATAAACTTTCTTGAATTTCCTGTTCAACAAAATTAGTTCTAGGCTAATTGCCGTAACAGGAAAATCATTCATTGCATCAGATATTGTAAGAATAAATGCTTTCATTTTGAAACAATCAAATGTATAATATTGTACAGGTCATGACTCATGATGTAACCTACATATACAACAATGCAATGATGCATCAATGCCAACGTCATTTAAAACATGCAACTATTATTAATGCAACGAGGGGATTATTTTTGAGGGCAGATGTTGAGCAATGCATGTCAATATTAACGTGTCACCTCTGCTTCTCTGGTTCTTCCTGTTTGACCTATCCTCGTAATTAATGGATGTACTTTTCAATAGGTAGCATTGACAATGTAGAGGTGTAGTACTAGTACCGTACTAGGCCTACATGGTAAACTTGTATAACAGTGAGACAGATACTATAAAAAGTACAAAAGTGCATTGTTTTGAGAGCAAAGAACAGACACCCAGAAAGGGGTTGGTGTGTGGGGCAAATATTAGAAAATTCATAATATTCATTTATTGTCTGTTTGGAACCTTCATGGTTTTTAGTCTTTGTGAAATGGTTTAAAACAGATGTAATATGAAGTGAAGATTATTTCACATACTAAGTGGCTGATGATGATAAAAGGTAAATATAGCAAATACAGGCCCCCTTACATGGGAAATAATCTTTGCCTTTCATGGGAACGATAATTAGGAGTATATATATATACATGAAAACTCAAATTATGCATGATGCAGAGCTGAAGAAGAGCTAAATTTAGGCTGGCTAAATATTAGAAGACATGATCTATAAATCATCATCATCATCCTGGCATCTCAAGGACACAAACACTAATCTAAACTGTAAACGGGACCACCCACTTGCAAAACATGGATTCTGAGATATGAATCACATTCTATGCTTCATGTTACCACATCCCATACATGAGTACACCAGACCAGACTGTCAAAATGAGTGAATTACACTTAATTAACAACCTGTAGCCATGCATGGCAATTTTCACTTTAAAGGAGAATACAAGTTTTCTAAAATAATAATAATTGGGATAATAATTCTGAATAATTCCTTGGAAACCCTTTCCCAATGTATCTGCTGCCAAAGTTTGAAACTGTCACTAATTTGTCAACGAGTACGAGGGCTTTCTCTGTGTGCAACATATGCAAATTTCAAAGCATAAAGGTTGAACAGGGCTATATAATGAGAACAGCTCTTATTGCCCATTTGTACTGCGGAGGACATGTGAGAGGAGGTTTACCAGATGTGTTATAAAATGTGTAGGATGTTTTTAAAATTAAATTTTCTGAAACACTTAACAATTGTAAATTTTAGCCTAATGTAAAGTTAAAACCAAATTGAAAATTAAAAATATCTTCTACCTAATAGAATCATGTCATTTAGGTATTAAATTCTTTTTCTCACTTACAGTGTATGTGAGTGTGAAATACACATATTGGGCGACATCTTTTGTGAAGAACAAGTACTGAAATATACATGCTTCACATAGATGAACAAGTGAATGTACAACAAGGTGTAGTCCTGTATGCTCGTTTTCATGCAGGCTCATTCATGTCATCTCAGTAATCAAGCCTTAACGGTTGATAGCATCATCTGATCATCTCTAGATGGCTATCAGAAGCTGGAGATCATGGGACGTTCTAAACAAACGTGATGAGTGAGTCAATGACTGTCAGAGATGATATTGATAGAGCATGAATCTATGGATATAGTCAGAAGTTACATAAATATATTTATTAGAAAAGCACTCTTTTGAGAGGCTGGGTGTTTAAATACATATACCTGTACCTATATATTTGTAATTCTAGTATTTTCATTTTCTTGATCTAAACCGTGTCAGCTTCAGCCAATTATATACCTATAGCTTCAATAGTTTTTTGATTACTTTTACGGTACCTCACAAGTATGTTTTGCAATGGAATCAGTTACTAGATTCGGACAATGTAATACTCGAATACAGCACTGACATCACTAGTTGCCCTGTCTTGAGATTGTTTTCAATGCTTACAATGAACTCTAGATTAGATCTTAGTTTGATCAGGGACCTAGTATCTTAGTTTACATGTTATATAACAATATTTCATAACTAAGATAATATATTTCCCCTTTTCATTGACCTGTATCCCTTAGAATACTAACCGAGTCACATACCTGTAAAATTAGAACACTCTTTAATAGATTGCCATTTCAAGTAGACTGATCAAGCGTTGTTCATAAAGCCTACATTGTATTCCTTGCTTTCCTTCATGTAGATGTAGGTCTTACATTCCGAAGAATATTTGCAACATTTCATTCAATTGCATTCCTTAGATGCCCTGGTAAAGTATTTGCATGCCTTAAATTCCTTCCTTGTTGTTCTGTTACGCACAATATCTATATAAACCACGTTAGATACGATTATAGAAGAAGTATGGAACATCTAGATGTTTGAGAGATATAATGTTTTGTTTCACTCATTTTCTAATTTATACAAGAAAATATACCCAGTTCATTTCATTTTTAAGATTTCATCTTATTTAAAAAAAAGTCATGCATCCTTTTTTTTTTTTATTCGTAAAGAAAATTTCACAGGGAATCATAGATAAGATGACTATTTTAAGAAGATACATAGAATAATGTTTTCACAAGCCAAATATTAATAAGCAAAAGGCCTCATTCTGTTCCCCTACCCCTGTATTTAGCAGTATTCCTCAAATCCCACATTTGACTTTAAAATATCACGAAACTCTAATCTCTGATTTATGATGGCCTATAAATAGACAGGAGCCCCTCAACACTTCCTATAGGCACCCTAAATGGGGAAATGAAATTTTTCTACTGATGAAGATTCTATTTATTTAGATCAGGCTTATATATTGAAAAAGTGATACCTGTCTCGATACCTCTTTTGGAAATCAAATCTCAACGAAATGTTTGCCTCACATTATCTTCAATGAAATGAATGAATATTATAAACATGTGCCTGAAAGCCCTGAATTAGACCACTACATTTATCAGGATAGATGAATAATCATGATAGACATACGCAAAATAAAAATAGAAAGCTGTCACTTTCCCAAAATTGTTTACCATTGTAAAGTAATCTAATACAAGGCCTAATATTAATAGTTTTTAAGAATTAGTACAGGGACTCCTGAATCCATGCTAATAAGGTCAGTTGATATTTCCCTTGTGAATGACCTAGTAAATATGCATTTCAGCAGACTGCCCCCCCCCCCCCCCCACATTCTCATGCGCATGCTGCAAGTTAGGGCTGCCATTATTTATACGTTGGGTAACCTTTCTATGAAGAAAGCACTTAAACAATCTTGTTCTTTTTTTCAAGATACGGGCGAGAACTCTTGTCTCAGTTTTGATCAGATCAGTTGCTAAACATGGGGAAATCAGACTTGGACCCCCCCCCCCCAAAAAAAAAAAGGGCTTCAAGAGTATACAATGTATCTAACCTTCCAACAGTTAGACAAATAACAAACAGCAAACTGTTTTTTTTTTTGTCTCTGCTTATGCCATTAAACTTGGCACGGTTTTATGAGTATAATAGCCATGTAGATAGGGGTCAGGGTTAGGCGGTATGTCCCAGCTGCTTGCACTCACAGTAATCAAGCTGGCTTGGCTTATAAACTCAATTCATATGCCTCATTATATTAAAGTTCTACATTGGAGTCCATCCCATGACAGGACAGGACAGGGTATATATTATGCAAGGAGACATGGATCTGGCTCAAACCCTTGCCGTACAATGTTACAAGCCAAAGGTATTATGATGTGATGATTATTATAGATACAGATGATCTATTTGTGCTTACTTGTATGTTGCTGGAGACCTCAAGTAAATTAAACATAATTTTGTTTTAAATACTTATGAATTCAAAACTTAAGCAAATGTTGCTGTAACAAAGATCGAGAT
This sequence comes from Strongylocentrotus droebachiensis, assembly GCA_035222895.1. NCBI lineage: Eukaryota > Metazoa > Echinodermata > Echinoidea > Camarodonta > Strongylocentrotidae > Strongylocentrotus > Strongylocentrotus droebachiensis. The sequence continues at coordinate 118,943 of JAVYIG010005034.1, forward strand.
TAATTGAGTGGCAAGAGGACATGGGCTGGTGAATTTTGCTTATAAGTAGGGTGCACACATTTTTCTTTGAATATGAATTGTGTGACAATCTTTAAATAATTTAGAAGTAAATTAAAAAGATTTCCTCAATTAGTTTTACCAGGATAATAACTTGCATCTCTATGGCTACACAGAAAGCACAGCAGTTATAATTCTCGCTACCCCAAATAGCGATTCTGCCGAGATCCGGGGAAAATCCTGAAAACGCGCATTGCATTATGGGATAGCTTTTCGACATTACAGCTTCCTGTGCAGGCGCTATATTACTAGGCGCGATAGCGCAAACGTAAAACGCCGTCGCCACACAACGTGTATGCACCGAATATGTCGTCTGCTCGGTCTTGTTTTTTTTTCGCAAATATTTCAACGTTTATTTGAACATTTCATTCGTTGTTTTTTGCGTCTTTTGACATCAGTGACGATGGTTTTCTTTTGTGAGGCTGCACAGTGCTGGGCTCATGATTCCAAGCGTAAGAACCCTGAAAAATGGGGGTGGATGAAGGCCGTGACTTGGGATGGGACTCTATACCGGAAGTTGTAGTGACGACCCGAGAGAGTGAAAATTACCTCGTCTCGCGAATTTCGAGATTTTCGTACCTTTTTAGGGTAGCGAGAATTGTTCTTGTATGAACATATAAACCATGATGCCGTGACAAAGACGAGGTTGGAGTTTCATGCCGTGACAAAAAAAAGGTATGAATTTCATACCAGGACATGAAGAAAGATTTTGGCGGACAGGGATTATCAAAGGTATAGAACATACCTGCCCACTTCCCTTCTTAAACAAATTTTTTCTCACGCTAAATGAAAAGAACCATTGGTTAGATTCAAGATTAGACTCACATCCTCAAACAGAAGGATAATTCACAGCATACTTTGACCTGATATCTAGATCCAACTGTTCATACAGGAACAAATAATTTACTCATTGAGTATGGGCCAATATTCTACAAATCACTCCAAGACGCACAGGACGAAATGGTAAAGGATCTATCAATAGCAAGGGCCTGAAGCCTACAAGGCGGAGAGAAACTATCCATGACGACCTTGCACAATCAAAACAAAACTTGGCTTTCGTTTTGAGAAATCAAATATACGCCCCTGTACCATTGAATGAAAAGGTTTGGCTGCCATGTTGGCATAACCCTTACAACAAAAACAACCTATGAGATATAAAAGATAATAACACAAACAAACAAACAAATATGTGGGCCACCATAATAAATGACTGCCGTATACTGTAATCATCAATAAAGATGTGACAGAATCAATGGAAACTTGGCTTCAAATGAAGGGATCGTGAAGTCTTAGAAGAGGTTTGGCAGTCAGTCATGACATTTACCGGTAGTTAATACCGCTGCTACTACGGACAAGATTTGATGTGTAACAAATTAAAATACAAGAACGTGGGACATATATTTGAATGCAAATGACTGCTGTATCAAGAAATGTACGAGTGGAAGTAATATTCAAAAGAAACTTATACTTCTAGAGGAAATGTAAACATTTCTGAGGAAATACACTGTATAGGTATGGCTGGAATGACATTTAAAAAACATGCTTTCAGGCCATTTGCAAGCTTGTTACATAAAATCATGTAAATATTCTATGTGAGAAACTAATAATTATGAAATTTCAGGATCAATAAAAATCTTCTGTGTTTTTTTTTAGACAACCCAAATCTGATAGAAACATAATTTAATCAACACGAATTTGGCTTTCCATAGACAATTCAAGAGATTCTGGCAAGGACGTTAAATGCATTACTGCTGCGTGCGTTGGAAAAGATTGGAGTGTCTTGGAGAGGCCTTCTTCAGTTTTTCAGATCAGATTACTCAATGCCATAACCTCGGCTAAATATAAATCCTATCCTGAATTTTTAGAAGCCAGTTTGATTTTGACTTTCTGGGCAGACTTCTTGAGAAGCTTATTACTGCTTGGCTCTTGCTTGCATTCATTTCAAGATCAATAAAATATTTTCTGCAAAAAACATTGCAAACACTTTTATGGGGGAACCTTGATTCTGACTTGTAATTCGTAAAAGAAAAGCGAAAAGAATGTTTTGCAAAACCATATGCCCTTCCACAAGAAGTACACATTCATGTTTAGATCTATTACATGTAGTTCTGTTCACCCATGTATCCAGTTCATTATTCTTTATAAGCTGTTTTTATTCTTTTTTGTGATTCCCATTTCTAGATTTGAACTTTCTGCTCACAAATTTTGTAGGGATTCAGTTATCATGTGTTAGTGTAATAGTAGAACAGTATAATTACAAGAAAGAGCAAAATATGCTATTAAAAACCAGTATAGAATAGAAAGGAGTATTATATTATCATATTAAACATATGCAAAGCAACATCGCACTGAAAAAAAAGAAGTAATATTACAAGTAGGTCTATGAGGTAAATTGGACAAATTTCTGATATTCAAATCCATTCAAGCAGATATGAGTTTACATTATGGCCCAATGCTAAATATGCTTTGGGACAAGGCGTTTAATCCCGCTGCCTCTCTGGACCCAGGGGTAGCCAAGCAGATCCCTGATTGCAATATTGCTGGTGCACCTGTTTTTCAATGATGCCAGCACTAAAGCCAAGTTGACCCAATGTGTTTGTCTGTTTGGAACAAGAAGAGCTCATTTTTTCAACGGCTTTTTTAATTATCTAATATTTGTAGTGGTACACAAATATTAGATACCGTTATATTTATGGATATTTCAGCCGTCTCTGAACCGATTTTGGTCAAACAAAAATGATTTTGTGATTTAAATTGTATGTTCTTTCAAATTTGACACTCAGTTTTTCATTATCTCACAAAAAAATATTTTGTGTAGCGCCCTCTGCAACAGAACTCAACTATCCCTTTAATTTAAACACAGAGTTAACACCCTTCTGCTCTAAACGTTGATCCTACATATGAATATTAGGTGACCTCTAAATTACCTCAAGATTTTTATACCGGTGTCTTAATTGACAACCATGCTCAATGACTAGAGGCAATACCTCACAGGTAGGTATTGATCAATGTACTAAAGGCAATGTCTGAGCAATAGGCAAAGCGCTTTCTCTGACTTGTACATGAATTAGTCATGGCTCTGTGATTAGAGGAAATGGGCGGTCCTTACATGTACATGGACACCGGGTCCGACTTCAATACAGGATGCGTTAGAGGGAAACGATCCGGTTTGGAGCTTTGCTGCCAAAGTTACCCCAATAGAGTGGACAATTCACATGACCAGTTTAACATAGAAACCTTGTTTTTCTGATAAATCATGACGAATCATACACACAGAATTTAAAAAAAAAAAACTATTCATTAAATATCAGGAAGGATGAGCGCGTGATTTCTGCCAAATGAAATTCAAAGAAGTAAACGTGTAATGTGTGAGTAATCCATAAAACATATTTGGATATGTACATGTACATAAACATGTACATGTACCCTACATCATATGTATGAAATAGGATATTGTGGAGTAATAAAATGGTTGTGTAGATATATGATCATGATGTCTGTACATGTATTCTATCAGTTGGTTTCAATGATGCAAATAGTTTTAAAGATAAATCTGTTGTACCAGCAGGTTTTCAAATATACATGTAGAAAAAATTCCCTAATTCATTATATGATGTGTATACAAGAAAGCAAATAAATCAAAAATAAAACTCTTCAAAATAACATTGAACAATAAAATCTATCAAAAAACATATCTCATACTTCACATGTACGTTTATAAAGGGATTTTCCATTTGTTGTCAATCTTACAAGTTTTACAAATAATTTACAACCATAAGTATGTTTACAAACTTACATTAATAACATATGAGTTGATATATAAAAGGCAATGTGGCATTCAGAATGGACGTGTGTAGTGTAAATTACACAAAATTTAAAGTATTAAAAAAAATAGACTCGCACAACATAGAGAAAGACCCATATGTGGACAAAGAGGGCAGTATAAAATGTCCTTCCATCATGGAAACGACAGTGAAATTGAAATTGAAAATGGCTGAACAAAATGGCCCGAATTCACAAAGGAGATTTGTCAACAAACCTAGTTTTATGTGCGTCAAATGACGCGTTTTGACGCGTTTCAAACCAACCTTTGTGAATTCTGGCCAATGAGTTTATCTTCATATAAATAGTCTGCAATTAGAGTGAAATATGTCATCTATTTGTGTCATAGCGGAGTGACTTTTCCAGTTTTCCTGAGAGTGAGTAGTTACAAGGCCATGAGCTGACCTGAAAATATGTTGAACTACGTAAGTAGATAATGTTATCTTCTCAGAACCAAATGGGCAATATCAAACTCAATATTAATGAGATGAAATAATCAATGCCCTTATGGTTTGTAGCAGATGATATCGTCTGTGTGAAGCCAGAAGGGCGATAACTCGGACAATTTCGCACAGAATTATCGCCCTTCTGGATCCAAGCAGATGATATGAAGAATAAGACTAAAGCAGGTACCTTCATGGATCCATGTTAACCTTGTGAGGACAGAGATGCCACATGTTACTACTCCACTGCCTCGGGATGCTTCGCTTCATTACCTTTGATGTCGTCCACTTGTTGTCATGGAGACCTTCACAGCATCCAGGAGCATCCTTGCTGGTGTTGAGGCAGCACGTCCAGTGGTGTCGTCCGTTCCCTGTTCTATAGTAGTACTTGGGATGCCAGTAGCAAAGCGAGACATCGCCACGTCTGTCCCTGACCTTACCGCACTGCATACAGGGGTCGTTGCGGTACGAGTCCATCTCTATCCACTTGGAGTCAACTCCTATAAGGTTGAACCTTGTGATCAGCCAGTAAAAGTTCTTGCAGGTGAACTTGAGCTGAGAAAGTTCACGTGTGCAAAGTTCTCTGAAAATTTTGAGGACAATCTCAACTGGCATCGTGGCAAATTGATCTTCCTTGTTGTAGGACAAATCCTCCAATTCACTTTCTGAATCTTCATAGTCACTGTCATTTAAGTCACTTAGAATGAGCGGGCTCTGGCAAATGAGGTACTTCAGGATGCCAACCTTGCGAGGGTTCATCGTTCTCTGGTGTTTGCGTTCTTTGGCACGTTCATGCTCTGACTTCTTGCTCACTTTCGGATGTACAATTCTGTCACCTTTCTTCACAATCATATTATCCTTCTTCAATTTGTTTTGGGCATCGTGCTTCACTTTGAGATCTACATTTATGTGAAGCTGTACCATATGCGAATGTTCTGCATCAACTGGCCTAGAGCCTTCGACCTTGCATGACTTACTGTCTGATCTGGAAAGGCATTGTTCAGATGTTAACTGGGATTCTTTATCTTCAATAACGATGACAGATGAAATAAAAGAGAATTCCTCTTCATTGGCAGCAGGTGACTGGCAATTACCCTGAACAACTTTGTCTTTAGAGGACGTGGTGTGGATTCCATCTCCTTGTGAAGATGAATTATATTCATTGCAAACAGAACGGTCCTTTTTCACAATTGCACATGCACCGAGCAAATAATCATCCTCGACCTGCAAAGTGGATTCAGAACATGTAATACATGTACCTTGTGCGGTTTTGAGCAGAGAAGAGTGTGACATCTGTGAGCTGTTGGTTTCCTCAGATGGAATATTGCATTCTCCCTCCTTGAACGCACGGGGTCGACTGAAGGCAACTGACAGAGAGTCCGGCTTGTGGCAATTCTTTGTTTCTGCTCTGGTCATGCCATCTCCTGACTCAGATTTATCCTCTACCATGACACTGTGAGTTGCACTGAGTCTTGATTCACAACCAGACCCATCACTAACTATTCCACTATCCCGATAAGAAACATGATCACGTCTGTTTACAGGTATTGTTAAAGAGCCATCCAGTTTCCAATTGCCTTTTAATCTTTCATTCAGCTCGCTGCCAGCGAACTCAGAGCTGTGGTCCAAATCTTTTATATTCCTGTTCATCAATGACATGCAAGGGTGTCCTAGAGTTGAAGCAAGTATCGACAGTTCTCCCTCCCTGATACTGTCTTGCGGATCAAGACGACAGGCTCCAGAGACACTCGTCTCAGCTTCATCATCACAGCTAATTGTTACACTGTCCAAGAGGGCGGTGCGGTCACACTCATCACTGAAATCAGGCTTTCCAACTCTTTGTGCTATGTTGGATGTTTGCAGAGATTCCCTGTCTGATTTCCTCCCTTTCAAACGATTGGCATATTTGTTTGAGCTTTCAGTTGACGTTGAGGTTGATTCAGATTTGTTTGTGACTTTTCTCTTTGAGCTTACACTAAGTCCAGTGATCCTATTAACCTTTTCTGCATCTTTTTTCCTATCGCTTTGGGAGGACCCTTCAAGATGAGCTGCTTGGTTATTCAATCTCTTAGTGTCAGACACAGAACTAGAACAACCTTTCATAGATTCCTTGTTATGATGATGATCATCACACAATGCTTCAGGTTTTGATCCTTCAGAATCTTTGGTTTTCTTCCCTGTCTCACACCCTGTAAATAAGAGCCATGCCTTAGACACATAGCTAGTTTGGTCCAAATGACTTCCCTCTTCAGCAACACTGCTCTCTTTTTTTGATGCAGTGCCATTTGACAATGCATTATTTTCAAGGCACTTTTTTTCTTTTTTAAACTGTTGATCCTTCTTAGGTAGAACTCTGGCACTACACTTTCCTTTCCCATCTTGTTTTTGTTGCCCTTGGCGAGTAGGATCCACAGATTTCTTTGGCTTCACAGATACTTGAGGACTTCTTTTGGTGTTTGCTTCATTGAGCCTATTGGCAGCTCTGGTTTTTTGGACGATCACACTTTGAGCTCTGGGCCGTGGCAGTGTTGGCGGTGGTGCAAGTTTAGAGCGCTTCACCCGGATGTCTCCATGGGCACTTCCTCGTCTCCTCGTATTGATGATTTGATCTCCCCTGGCTGACTTGCAGAACTCCTCATGCATGCTGAGCAGGACTGCAAACCTGGATCTTGGGCATCCCTTCTGCAGGACAACCCTGCATAACTCCTGGTCCTTCAAGAACCCCAAGCTTTCACACCAACAGTTCCCCTCCCCAGCCTGCCCACAGATACAGATGGGCAGTTGCTGGTGTGGGTGATGCAGATTGGCATTATCAGAGGGGTGAGGAAAGCCTGTCTGCACAGCCCTGCTGTACATCTCTGGCTTTGAAGCCTGTCCTGCACTAGCCATTCTGTTTCCTCCTGTTCTGCATTGGTGTCCTGAAGTCGATGGCTGTTGAGCCCCTTCTTGGAACACCACTAACGTCATCCTGGTTTCTGGTCTCTCCTTCTTTAGGTACCTGGTCTAGAATGGCATCTCCTCAGTACCCAGCCTCTCGCTCACTTGTAGTACATACGTGACAGAGGTGCACTGATCTGCAAGAAAAAAAAAATGAAAGATGAGTTTTAAAAATAGTTTTTCTGTTGAAATTATCTCGATACTACAGTAAGTATAAATATTATAGTCTCGGCGAGTGCATTAAAAAGAATCTTGAGCAAAAGGGAGGTTATGCTTAACCAAGCTTTACTTAATGGGAAGTGATGGCGCACATGGAGTTTCCTGGGGGAAGACGAAGGGTCATGTGGTAAACCTTTGTCACCACTATGGATTCACACTACATTCAAATGATAAGAAAATGACGGTGACGCTCCAAAAATAAAATCTGAGCTTAAATCGACATCTATTTACGGCCAAGTGAGCTAAAACATGGGGGAACTCTTAAATCAGACACATCCTGTGCAAGGGGGTAGTACTACATGTAGCTAGTAGTCTGAAGAAATACATAATTCCAGTGATACAGTCAGGGGAGAAGGGCGAGGGGGTTTTGTAGATAGTATGTCCACAGTCACACTGTCAACCATGGAATAATAATTATGGATGAAACTATCTTCTACAATGTAACCTGCATACAAAGGATATTCAATGCAAACGTTTAAATTATCCACAGTACATGTAGATACATGGAAATTCTATCCAGATTCTACAGCACATGCATCGTACTGTAAGCTTTCACAAGTGATCCAGAGCCCCGTTTCATAAAACCTGTTATCAATACCAAATTGCAATAGCTGATAAAAGCCACTGAAATAGTTCCCAACCAATCCAGGAGTTTTATAAAGCACCAATATCTAGTTGCTTAATCAAAGGCGCTGAATAGACTACCAAAAATGTCGGTTCATGATTCTAAGAGTGCATTTAAGCTTAAATTTTGAAGGCAGAATGAGCGATTTGTAACGCTCATCGTAAACGCTCATCGTAATCGCAGTTCCACGGTGTACTGTTTATGCTCACTTCTCTGGCTCCTCCAGGCAATTCTCCCTGTGTGGCCTTAATTGGCCTTGCAGCCGGATTCCCAACCTTGAAATGCGCATGCTATGTAGACCATGGTCCATGCGTAGACCCACTAGAGGTCAGTGCGTTGACCCCATTTAAACGCGTTTACAAATTGTAAACGCTTCTTTTTGTGAGTTTACGATCAGCGATCGTGTTCGCCGTTTTTCGGTGATTCTACAAAAGTGAGAAAGGACGCAACCGTGTTTTAAACTAAACGCGTAACAGATGCCTGATTCTGGCCAGAAAAAGTTAAGCATAAACACGTCCTAACTAGGAAAGACAAAAAGCAGTGACTAATTGTAAGCAATCTGAAATAGGTATGTCTTTAGTTGAGTTCTGAAAGTGGAAAACTGGTGACAAGAGGAGAGGATTTGGGGAAGACCATTCCACATTCCAATCAAATAGTTGCATTTGATTGGCTGAAAGCAAATTTGTTACAAAAATGTGACACTTTTTAATATTAATAATAACTTTTAAATACATATGTAGTGCTAGTATGCTTTTCTGTTTACATAAAGTAAAAATATATGGGGGGGGGGAGAATTTAAAAAACCATGGTGATTATTTAAATAATAACTACCATCTGCCATCCATTTCAACGTTAATGTTCCCATGAAACTAAAAGTAAATACAGCCTATCAGTAAAAACGTACAGGAGCGTGTACTTTATTATAATCCACTGTCTAGCTCTGAACTACATGTAGAATGCATTCCCCTAATCACCTGACCTATACTATAGTGTCTTCAATTAATGTCTAATTCCATAGCCATGTGATGCTATAAAATTCTCCAGAAAGGGAAATAGAGAGAGAGAGAGAGAGAGAGAGAGAGAGAGAGAGAAAGATAAACAGAAAGGGAAAGAGAGATAGAGAGGGTGAGAAAATGGAAAGAGGAGAAAAAGAGAAAGGATGAAAAGATAGACAAGAAAAAGTGATGTGAGAAGAGACAATAAAAAGAAAGAGGGAAGGAGGGAGAGAGAGAGAGAAGGAGAAAGAATAGGCAGACGATAAAATAAAAGTAGAGAGATAGGATAGAGATGAGATTAAGGAGACGGGGAGGGGGAGGAGAAGAAAAGGTCAAGTGAGAGAGAAGAAAGAAATTAAAAGGTGAGAGGGGAGACTTGGGCTTAAATATTTAGAAATAGATAATGAAATAGATACGCCTAATCATAGGCTCAGAATGACATGAATCTCAAGTCTTAATTCTATAATCTAGGAATTACACGTAATACAGAGATCTATGATACAAGGTACCAGGTACATGTAGACCTATTTATGTGAGGGCCAACAGGATGAAAGGCTAAAAAAAAAATCGTCAAAAAGGCCCATGAGCAACTGCAACTTTGTTAAGAAAGGAATTATTTTTCACTCTGGAAATCAAAACCTATTAAAAACAACACAAGGCAATTTGAAGTGGTTTTTCCACATTTTGTTGTTGTTTTGTTTTTGTGCCTAAGAAATTCAACTTGTAGGGTTAGGCTTAGTCGCAAAAGAATTATTCCAATACGTGAATACTTGAGTCAATCGTATCTTTGTGCACTATCACATTTTCATTTTTTCCATTTACAGACATTTATTTCAGGATGGAGTTTATGGAATCTAAAACAGATAAATGTAGTAACACTGTACACATGTACATGTACAAGCACAATACAAGTCTAGCAATGAGAAATACGCGCCACCATAACTATTTCAAGGATTGAAATGTATTAATGCGTATCCTCATAATTAATTACAAACGGTAAAATTGATTTCTCAAATATCATTTCGAGCTATTTTAATTAGTCATATCAAAGCAAACTTATCAAAACAAGCCATCAATCTTACCAAGAGTCACAAGAGATGAATGAATCCTATATTCACGAACAATTACGATCTGAACAACAATATCCACAATAGAATTCAACTTATTCTCCAGATGAAGTCACACATGAAAAACTCTACACAACAATGGCAGAAGTAAAGCATCCATGAACTTGAGCGAAGTTTGAAGCAACAGTGCGTGTGGGATATATCCAACGTATGGCGTGTCTTCGAAGAGAGAGATCCCTTTTATGCTATCCATGTACCACAAGCTATCAGACGCAACTGCATGGGAAAGTTTCAGAAGGGATATATCTATGCGACTCGTGGGAAAACAACATTGAGCCTCACTGCGTTACTGAGAGTGCGCAAGTTCCTCTATATAGTTGCTTACATGAGCACCAATCCTGAGCACAAATGACTAAGAGCTGTTTTTTCTGCTGCATACATATGAGTAACTGTGCTGTCTATTACAAATTGCCTTCATATATCGCAAGCATGTATGGGGAGAGATTAGTACACAAAAACATGCCTGTGCTTCTCTAAACACACACACCCACAGTGCTAATACATTCTTGCCTATGCAAACATTGTCTAGAAATATGGATACACATGTTGAGTTGAACTCTGAGTGTGAGTTCAAGTTCATAGCTTGTCTCTGTTCTGTTCAAAAGTCACTGTTGGACGTAAAATCAAACAATTGCAACATTTATTACTTTTATCAAAGAGTAAAATGATTCATGATATGTTGTGGAGAAAATGTGAATAAGAATGATCAGCTCATTTAGCCAATTGACACAAAGCTGTTTTTATGTCAATATGAATTATGAAACAAATAAACATTTCACAACATCATACATATTTAATGTATTATGTAGTATATGTATACATTTATACATGTATATCTATGTATTATACCATCAGCTCATGGCAAGAACCTTCTACAGGAACTTGATCTCTATTGGTAACCCACAGGCATTTGATGTTTTCTTTTTTCCTGTTATTGTTTTTGTTATTGTACTTTGTTTTCGTGTATTCTTATAGTATTAATGACTGCTTTGAGAGAAATAGTTGTTTTTATACGCTCAAGGGAAGGTTAGAATTGTGCTATTGCCCCGAGGCGTGCCGAGGGCAATAGCCCAATTGTAACCTTCCCGAGAGCGTATAAAAACAACTATTTCTCGAATATTAAAGCAGTCATTAATACTTTTATATGCCAAAAAAAAATAGACTAAAAAATAAAAAATAAAAAATAAAAAAACTTTTGTCGAAGATGGGATTCGAACTCTTGCGTACAAAAGGTGAGGTAACTAAAGTCAGCGCCTTAATCCGCTCGGCTATCGCGCTCTGTTTACATACTAAACAGTTTTCTCTAATATATACATTAAAATGGATTTAAAATGGATTTAAAACGGCTTCGCGTGTTGATGATTCGCGGCTGCTCCATTAATCGGGCCCTTCTTTTACTTTTGCAATGCATATTGGCACGAACTTAGATCAAGATCTATCGGCAGATGTTGTTTTTTTGTTTTTGGAAGTTTATTTTCGTCTTCATGTCAACAATGCAAGATAAAATTGTCGGTAAGATCGATCGAGATTCAATTGTATTGAAATTACCGACCAAATCTTCGCACACGTACGGTATCCTCGCTCAAACCATTTTTTAACATGTAAACCTATGGGGTAACCATGGAGACTGACCTATTTTCCCAATAACCATGGTTATTGGGAAAATAGGTCTGTTTTTACAGGAACAGTTAAAGTTTATGAATGCAATTTCGACCAATCAGATTGCTGGATTACTTAAGTGAGGTATATAATTGTTATTGTTATACTCCTTGATGTTCCTGGAAATGAGATGACCATAACAGAATGATCTTAATGCTTATGAATTTTTTAAAGATTACAAAAGAAAAACTGGAGAGCCTATAGGGCCTATGTATTTTATGTTGAGGGTCAGAAAGCTACTGTGTAAATTCACATCATTTTATGATTTTACAGAGTTCAACATCCTAGTTGTATCATCACACAGTATTGGTTTCAGTCAATAGTTAATTTCCTATCAATATGACTGATATGACAGCTCCCATTCAAGTGACCCATTCTACAGTAATCATACATTTCTTTCTTCTCTCTAAATGTCCATTATTCATTGACAATATTCCAACAAAAACAAATCATCACATTCCTTGAACCTGAACCACAAACTCAAGAGCTACTTGACCTTCCTATGAACCTAAAATAAATACATGTTCATGCTGTTCTCAGTTCTGGTAATAAAACAAAACCTTTTGGAAAATCCAACACTTTGCACTGACTGTTAAAACTATTGAATAAAAGAAAGTATTTATGGATTCATATCCAAATAAACCATATTTTCTATATGATTTTAAAGTAAATTTAAAGTTGGGTCCCAAACAAAGAAGATAAGCATACTGTAGTACATGAAAGTCTGGATTGGTCTAAAAAAAAAAGAAGCTTAGTCACATATGTGGAGCACATGTGGAACTTTTCAGCGCAGCGGCTGTTTAGTTTTATTTTCTTCATTTTTGCTGCCCATATTAAACACTGGAATTTCTGAAATTTGTCAAATAATTGCTTTCACAGGTCTGATATACCATGAATTGTGTATACAATCTTGAAATGTTTGGAAAATTGATCAAGATTCAAGGAAAATGAATTGTCTCTTGTATTGAAAGAGCTACATGTATTTTTGTAATTAGATTGAAAATTTGAAATCCACACTTTGAAATTGATTTTGTGATTAGGTGGTAATGTGTTGCTGTGTATGACACACAACACAATCACGGAGGACATGATGACATCCGCCGTCAAGAGTCAGACGGGTGTTAACTCAAAGTGGAAAGATTTGAGTAAACATCCTTCTGACTCTAAGCAAATGGTTATATCTTTGAAATCAGAATTTAGACTAGAAAAAAATTCATTGAGCAGTCAATGTTCTTTGGTAAACTCACAAGAATTATAAAGTAGAATCATGACATGACGTGCTATGAATTTCAAAGAAAAGCTACGACTTTACCATGTAATTCTATTCCAAATAGGATCTACAAAAAAATTCTTTCTTCTAAATAATCTTTATAATCTGATTTCCTTCTCTGTCATGTCTTGTCATGTCATAACCACATTTGTGTAACGGTAACATAACAAATACAAGTAGATAAATGCTAAATTCTACTACTTTACTTAACTTGAAAACTCTACCAATTGTCTCCTTCTGCAAATAACTGCAACTTCTAAAATACAACAATTCCTTCTTCTTCTAGATTCTCAAAATGACACTCCCTCCAGGTGACTTTATCTATCTTTATAAAGACCCTCAGTCCCTTATCTATACTGAACACATATTTTTTTAGTTTATTGAACCTACATGTGTGACGCTCAAACCAGGATGTCCATTCACATCAATAATACATTCACCTCCAAATGTTCCGGTTAAAAAAGAAAGAAAAAGATATTTGCGTTCTCACGTCCTTCTGGTATAAGCCAGTTAATGTTCTTATTTTAAACACAATGATTTGTTGTTGTTGGGGTGTATTTTGCAACAGGAAATTGCACTAAGTATTTCATCATCATATTTTGGCACATCTGGCTGGACATACTGGTACATTGTAGATACCCCTTGGTAATACATGTACACTAGTTTGTGGATTAGGGGGGGGGGGGGGCTAAACTATTATTTCGGCTTCTATGGCTCCTATACATGATGCGGGAATGGTAGCAGTTTACCAAAACATTGTTTTTTTCAGCATGTAGGCAACTAGGCAAACTCAAGTATACATGTATGCATTGAAAGATATATAAATGCAAAGCACATTGCACTTTATAGTATGTTATCATTGAAAATCCACTGCAATGATCTGGGAATCAAACACTAAAGCATGTCTTTAAAAAGTAGGTCTTTAAAAAATGTATGCTATGAGTACTGCATGCATTCAAAGACAATTAGCATGGAATTCAATCTAGTAGAAAATGAAATGGTAATGTACATTTATAACAAAACCCTGAAAATATCATCAGGTATTATAGATTGGCATTTAAGAACACAATGTACAGTAACTGTTTTCCCTCTTCAGATTTGTATCTCATTCTTGAAAACATCAAGTTCAATAGCTGGGGCACAAAAGGTTTAAAGCAATACTATTTACAGGGTTAAAAAAGGTGAAGTACATATGTAGGTTATGATTAAAGTCAAAATGATTGCCAACGAGGGTCTCCAAATCAACAAAGAAGCTCAAAGTGATTTTAGAGTTAGGGCCTGGAGGTTCAAAACAGGCTAATCGTGATCATGATTAGATCGTACTACTGAACTGGGCTTTACAGTTACACAAATAGAGGCACCCAAATGACGGTGACCAGGTATAGATAGCACTTGCTAACCTGTGTATGTTTTGACCTTCCTGTCATTGTTTCAGAAGCAATAAACTACACAATAATAGCACAAAGGGGGTACATGGGGCTCTGCTCCAACCCTCCTCCCCACCCACACACACACACACATGATAGAAGCAATAAACTACACAATAATAGGACAAAGGGGGGCACATGGGGCTCTACTCCACCCCCCCCCCCACCCACACACACATACACATGATAGAAGCAATAAACTACACAATAATAGGACAAAGGGGGCACATGGGGCTCTACTACACCCCCCCCCCCCCCACCCACACACACATACACATGATAGAAGCAATAAACTACACAATAATAGGACAAAGGGGGCACATGGGGCTGTGCTCCAACCCCCCTCCCCACCCACCCACACACACACACATGATAGAAGCAATAAACTACACAATAACAGGACAAGGGGGGCACATGGGGCTCTGCTCCAACCCCCCTCCCCACCCACACACACACACACACACATGATAGAAGCAATAAACTACACAATAACAGGACAAAGGGGCACATGGGGCTCTGCTCCAACCCCCTCCCCACCCACACACACACACACACATGATAGAAGCAATAAACTACTCAATAATAGGACAACGGGGGCACATGGGGCTCTGTTCCACCCCCCCCCCACACCACACACACACACATGATGGAGAATTGTTTATAAAAAAATTGAAATTAAAGAGATTTTCAACTACAATTCATACCCCAGCATATCAATTTCATATTCAATTTTTAGAACTATGATACCATTGATGATACAATATAGTCTGCCCCTCCGACTCTCAATATTTAACTAAATAACTGAAATAGACACCCTTCGCAATCCTGCTGTTTTTTCTATCAGGGCTTTCAATTTACAAACCACAATTGTCTTAAGCTCTGACTATTAGCCAGAAAGTCTACACATTAATCATTTATTGTCTGATAAACCCTTCCAAAATGACCCTGATTCAGTAGAAATTGGCCATGGTGGAATACAAACAAATATGAGGTCACTATAGCCTAGGTTCTCACGATCATAATTGCAACTCATCTTATTAATGACACATGTGATGAATCATCACATACTCTGCTTCATAATTGGGGGTTTTCCATTAATCATCTTGCAACATTTAGAGTCTTTTGTTATGATAATCGCTTTGTTAGGCGCTGTTTAGTGCTAAGCAACAAATGCCTATAAGAACCACTGCTCAATATTTGGATATGCAAATTTTGATGGCCACTCTTTTCATAAGAATTCATTGCATCATTATTATTACCACATGAGAATAATGAGATCATTGCATTCTTTGTGACGCAAGCAATTAATGTTGGAGTGAATAAAAACAAAACACCTCTCTTTTAGTCTTGTTCAATGTTGACGTTTACACAGCTATTATTATCACTTCCTATTCCTAGGAGTTGTGCTCAAATCTCACTCTCACGTTGACATGGAATGATTAACATCATACTTTCATATTGTCTTTGCTGTCTCATATTCTGCCAAATCATAATTTCAATTTTTTTTTTAAGGGCTACTTTTCTTTTAAAATCTTTTTGTTCACACAGATCAAACTTAGCACACATGTACTAGATAATATTAAAAAATGAAAAATTATCACCTTTTTCTTTCTCTTTACAGCAAAGCACATTGGTCATTTTTGTGTACACACTACGTATTCTAGCGTCCTCCACAAAGTTCATGTAATTACATTTGGTACTTAGGTTACATGACATCGAATAACTCTATTCTCCGACAATCTTCAAAACAAAACAAATCCTTGCAGGTTGAAAAGACTGCCAATTACAAGGAACAATAAAAGCTTAGAAATAACAAATATTTCCTGCTTCTGTGGTTCTCTCCAAGATTACGACCCCTTCTTCCAGGTTCTTATCCAATGATCTCACTGCCTTTACTCCTTGAGATGTGGTCAGACTGGTTCACTAGGATTCTAAGATGACATCAGGACACCAGTTCATATCCTTTCAATGTTATGTACATGATATGGCTCTATTGTCAATTTTACAGAAAAACAATTGATACAGTAAATGGTTACTGTGTCAAAGGTCAAAGGTAGGTGGGAATTTTGTATCAGTTTGCACAGTCATATCTCATGAGAGGTTTAACAAAGAAAAGAAAGGGATACATACGGTACATCTACACAATATATTTGATGATGCTTTCATGTTTAGATATGGACACATCATCACATCATCTGAACTTGAGCCATGTTCTTTAAAGTTTAATTGTCTTGTTGTCTCAACTCAAAGCTAAATAAACCTTACATGTTAAGTGTATGTACCTAAGAAAGACTAATATAAGCATTTTCCCCTCATAAAGCAAATTTTAAGAAGTAGCATAAATAATGTTTAACATTTTGTGAATGTTATCAAATTTTGATGATACTCCAAATGAACAGGAACAGCATGCAAACATTATTATAGCATCTCTTTCTTCTCATTTATAAATATTCTCAAAAGAGTTCGGGTGAGAAACAGTTAATGAATTGTAATGAATACAGTCTGTACGGAAACAAAAAGCTTAAACTCTCTCCTTACAGAAACCCAAAATACTGTAAGCTTTCTAGATTTAATTGCATGATCAGGAGAAACAGGCAAGACCAAGGGCATAAATTAGAATCCAAACACCAAACTTTTCAACCAGACTGACAACACTCATCGTTGTCGGGTCAGACAAAAAACAACATTGAAACAATCAAATCCTCCAATAGACCCCAGAAACCACTTGATTAAACAGAAAGAAACAATAACCAAATGTGATTACAGCCTTTGAGCAAGGATGCTTCATTTAAATATTTTCTATCATCATAGTGTTATTTGGTATGTACAGCACTTATTAAAATATGTGTATTGCCTCTTTTCCCTTCTAAAGATCATTACAAATGATGCAGTCCTGGCGATTACATTTCAAGGAATACCTGGTACACCTACATTGAAGTTTGCAAGGCACAAACTCTAGTCAGTCACTGAGCATAACAGTGCCTGCACTGTGAGACTAGGCTGACAGTATACTGCATAGACTCTGTACTGTAGCTACTCCCTACACAGCCAGAGACTGACAGAGCTAGGCTTGGCTAAAAGCTGCAGGAATTGTGGGTACGGTAAGTGTCAAATTAGATATGCTTGCATACTAGGGCATCATCAGCATTTATCACACCCTGCAAATAGTATGTTAGCCTGGATGCTAGGCTAGGCAGACCCTGGAACTAGACCAAGGTAATGGCGTAGGTCTGGTATCCATAATGGAGACCTATTAGGACAGATTTCCAGAATAAAAACAAACAGGACTATTTCAACTGGGTTCAGGCGGAGGATAGGCCTGATCTACGAGGGCGATAAGCAAGCTGTCTTTATAACGGGCTGCTTCCTGTTTTTGCATACTACTGTGCGTGTTTCGGGATGAGGCGGCTTACTGCTACTATGTAGTACTCTAGCACAGATTGAAGGCTTTGAGTCTCAGGGTGAACCTTCATCACACCTCCTTGTATTACAGTCAGCTACATACATGTAGCTTTAAAATATATATGCAGGCTTCATAGTCCACAAAGATGCAATACATTATGACAAGCCCTGGATAGATACAGGGAAAAAATACACAGGTGCTCGGGGCGAATTAGCCCCCAAAATGCCCAAAGTCATAAAGAGTCCCCAAATTTTGCATAGAGTTCAGGGCAAAACAAATTAAAGAGTGTTATTTTCACTTGAAAAGTAGCCCCCGAAATGTTTAAAGTCATTTTTTCCCTGGATAGATACACTGTAGCTAACTGTAGTTTGGTAATCTTATCACAAAGTAGGTTATTTTGTAAAGTCATTGATCGTAAATGGGGATCAATACATAACATCTCAAATTGTTATGGTCAATTTTACGACCCCTCAAGGAAGCGACAAGACTAAGTGATTATCGTTTCATTGTAATATTTTGGTCGAATTTCCGGGCTGACTGAAACTGAAAACTTTTGTAAAAGTTGCATCAACAATGCACATCACTATCTGAAAACTGTGTGGGTTGAACAAATACATTGTTCACTCCTCAAACTATCAGCGTGTCCACACACAAAACAATTTATCCCGAAACTCTGTAACGAAACGTTGTATAAAGAATCATCGTATAAATTCCAGGGTGTCCAAACACAAGAAACGTCGTATAAAGAATCATTGTATAAATTCCAGGGTGTCCACACTCACACAAGAAAGTAATCCAGAAACTCTACAGCAAAACGTCTTATAAGGTAGGTGCGCAGTTTGCTACTGCGGTCATGAAATGGAAGCAGGAATGAGAGGTCAGGTCTCCTTTCACGCGAGGTCATGTTAAGCCCCGCCCAGTTATACCGTTTTAGTTCGACTAGTTATACTAGTTAAAGTCCACACACAACACATTCCGTGATTAGGCATGATTCTTTATCGAGTTCTAGTTCGAAACGATGCCCAAACCTGCATTTCCCTATACAACGTTTCCTTATACGACGTATCATTGCTAAGCGTCCACACACACACAATTTCATTGTATAACTATCCCGAAACGGTATAACTAATCACCCCTAATCACGGAAAATGTTGTGTGTAGACACGGGGTATTTTACTTTGACTGCCTATATCATATTCAAAGGCCTATGAGCTAGGCAGCTTTCATGATTGACATGTGTATCATGATGGAATAGCACGGCAGCAGGAAGGGATTCTACATGTATCTATGGGATATAGATGGCCTGGAAAGAAACTTATCTGTGGAATATCAAAGCTGGAAGGGCTCCAACTTTGGCCATCAGAATTGCAATTGAATTGTGAAACTTCTAATTCACATTGTAGGCCTGTATTATATAAATTATACCTGAATATTTCTTTGATTTGATGGAATTAATCAAGGCTTTAGAGATACAGTTGTGTATAATTGATAATATTGATCATGCAATTTTGTTGTAAAATAAACTGTCTAGAGGTTTAAAGAGCCTTAGATTTGCTAATAAATCTTGCCTTTTCTGTCTGTAAACCTAGGAAGGTTTCCATAGAACCGTCTGAAGTACAAGTTCACACACAACCCCTTGAACCTTAAAAACAAGAAATGCTATTAGTATTTTCTAGTTTCCAGACATTTATACTGAAGGTTAAATATCCCATGGGGCCTATCATATTGATCTATTAAAGCCACTGTTCTATATGGGAAGTATGGTGGCACATCACTCTTAGGACATAAATTAATTCTTAGGAGGGGGGGGGGGGTTCAGCCCTTGTCTATTTTATCATATTGTAAGGAAGAGGGGCTATTTTCATACCCATACCGAGCAATATAAAGAATATAGAAATGCCTATACATCTGTA
This sequence comes from Strongylocentrotus droebachiensis, assembly GCA_035222895.1. NCBI lineage: Eukaryota > Metazoa > Echinodermata > Echinoidea > Camarodonta > Strongylocentrotidae > Strongylocentrotus > Strongylocentrotus droebachiensis. The sequence goes on from JAVYIG010005034.1 coordinate 138,840, forward strand.
GATGCATTATCCTGAGAAAGTATTCTTTTCATTTGGTTGCAAATGAAATCATGATCAATAATAATGCATACAAACATTGTAGGTGTGTCAAATTTCAAACAGAACAACAGCGTATGAATTCCACACCTCCATTAAGATTAAAATTGACACTTTGCTTGCATTAGTAGTTCGTACAGGCTATTACAGAATATCCCCATTACAACATAATAACAAAATTCCAACAATCCTTGGGCTTTTCCTCAAATTTGCTTAACCACCACCATCACGTAGAACACACCTGTCTGTTTCACACGGCTGTGATTCAAGGAGAGCAGCTATCTCCCATCATACCTCTCAACATTTGGGCCATATCATCAAATTGCAGAAAGATCTGAAATACATTGCGGTATTTGAAATGCTAGAGCGCCGTATGGCAGCTGTGCTAAAGCCAGGGAAATAATCAGGAGCACTAGGAGGGTCAAATCTGACTGACATGAGCGCTATACAAGAACCCACTATTATTATTATTATTATTATCATTATCAAAACTGGCATGTCCAAGGTATTGAGACATATTAATAAATAATTCAAAGGCCATGTCAAATACTCAAATTATGAGTATAATACCCCTTAATTATAACATAGAAGATCATATCTTTTGATCTTAAGAGTGTTTGAAAAGTAGATTTGAAAAAATTAAACACAGAAACTGTCTCAACAATCTGATTTTCAACACTCATCTACTCATCTAAATATATGCACAATATATTGCATATTGCGTAACTTTATTTTTCATGCTAAATAGAACCTTTAACGATGCAAAAATACTACAGTACTCTGTGTTATTTTTCAATTGGACATTGGTTTGTGGTGACCAATTAAGCCTATAAATGTTTGCTATATTATACTAGGATACAGACTCAACATGTGTTATCTGCCAAGTGTGTGGTTTCTGATAATACATGTATGGCCAATCACCTTGTCATAATCAAATATGGGATGTGATACTTTCCAGACCTAGACATAAGCACTACCTGTATCAAAACTGAATATCAGGTATGTCCTTGGGAAAATTTAGCTTAAAATATAGTAGAGTAATAGAGGTGTCGTGGTTGAGTGGATATGTCACCGTACTGTGGATCACAAGGTATTAGTCTACATTTGCCACACTCGGCCCAGGTGAGGTAAATGTAAGATTATTTCTTGAAATGCACTGTGCGCTGAATATGGCTGCCAGCTCTAGCTAAAGCTAGGGTAATATGTTCCAAAGCTCTTTGGAATTATAGAGACGTTAGGCCCTTATAACTCAATATTGATTTTCCCGTCGCTCGCCCAATTTGTGATTTTTCACCGCGTTCAAAAATCTGAAAATAATTCATTATTTAATTTTTTTAATTTTTTTAGTTGCGACTTCTGAATAACCGTTGTGACTTCCCAATTTGTATTGTTATAGATGGACTTTTTGGGGTCATAAAAAAATTCTCTTTTCCTTACTACCAGCTTCCACTGTACCATTTATTCTTATAAAAATCTATCCAATTGAATTCACCACATCTTTCCATGAAAACTTTTCTAAAATAAATATCTATGACCATATATTTCACTTATAAGAGTTCACTGTGGTATAAAAACAAGATGAAGTCAAGTTAGAAATTTCTTCAGTTTTTGCGTAAAAAAAATGTTTTCATAAGATTTTTTAACGGCCATTACCTGGGCTGAATGACCATGAAATAGTGATTACATTGAGGTCGGTTTAGTTTCAAAACAACAACACTGCAGCTCAACAATGGACTGTTTTTATCTCTCCATACATATCATGTATTTTTGTTTCAATGAGCAGTATTTCAATTAAAAAGATCTGTCGTTTTGTTTCACCCCAGAGTGAACCCGATTAAATCATTATTGCAGAGATAAAAATTGATTACTCAAGCTGATCTCAGTCATACCTTTTCATTGAAAAAGTTGGCTGCAATATATCAGTCAGTGTAAATATTTTATTGAATTGTTGCCTTCAACATCAACAAAAAAGTCACACTTGTATAAATTTCAAAACTTAAGCAGAGAGATTTGTTATGCATTGAAGCATGCAACCGTCAAAATGTAATCCAAGATTTTTAACAAAACTCTCTAGAAAATAGACACCTCTTCTCATATATGTGAAGATAATTTTCTGTACATGTACAGTTAAACCTGTCTATAAAGGCCACCAAAGGGAAAATGGCCAATGTAGACAGGTGGCCTTTTTAGACAGGTTCTTCAAAACATATTTCATCAGGGGTGATAGTGAGCACTAAAAATTTTTTTTTTGTTTTCCCCTCAACCACGCCCCTTTTGAGTAAAAAAAAAAGAAGAGGGTTCGCGGGGAAAAAAATTGCATCTAACAACATTCCCCCCTTTCGAGTAAGAAAAATCTGGAAAAAATAAAAAAATCGGGAAACCGATTAAAATCAGGTTTTTATCAGGCCTGTTCATTCTAGAGGGAGATAAGGTGCATGACCAATGTACAGAGGTGGCTTTTATAGAGAGGTGGTCACGAAGAAAGGTTTCAATGTATAGATTATTAGATTATTTTAGATGATTTAGATCCTGATTATTGACATGTCTAAATTAATCTAACCCATTTAATTGGAGAATGAGTGTGTAGCCTTCACATTCAAAGCGTAATGGTTCTCCATGCTGTTATCATATCCAGTGGGTAACATCCAGAATTTTCTGTACATATCATATCCTTGAAAGCCTTTGTGTTCTTCTCATACAATGGCAGAAGTGACACTTTAGAAACATCTGTGAAAAAGGTTTCCAAGCATAGCCTTATTTGGCATGGTCTCAAGGCTAACGATTGTAAGTTCATGATCAAAGGCATTACATGTCTTGGTTGGCTTCCGATGATAATAATAACAACAAACAGTGCTTTAGAACATTCTTCTTTTTTATCATCATCTAACTGATGATTGGTAATTTCAGTAAAGGAAATACACAATAGCTGTGATCAATTTAGTTCTAGAAAGCGCAAAACAGTTCTGGGAAAGAAAAAAAATTATTAAAGAAAAATTCTTTTAAATTGCATACAAATATCTCTGCTGAAATCTTGCTCGCACCAAAGAAATATGACAAAGAGCTCGCAAAAATATATATTATAAAGTAGGATAAAGTATCTCATACACCAGTAAAGCCATGCTACGTCTGATCTCAAGGATATCTTGTTACGTGAAGGTTTTCTTTTTATACTGTAATCTTGATTTGTGCGACCTTTTCCATCAGATGCTTGCCAATATGACAGGACAGGTGAGAGAAAGCATCAGCAGCAATGAAAACTTCAGTGGCACTCTAAAATGTGTGTATTAATATCAAAAAAATACAAACTTAAAAATTATTTCAAAGTCACAAATTTCCTTTCCATGCAATAGAGATCAGCCATGCATGTAGGAACTAGGAAAAAGCAACCCCACCCCTTAGCAGTTCCCTTCCGCTCTCAGTTGAGTCTTACATGTAGTCCCACCACACTCCATATTGTGTCATGTCGGCTCCCCAAAACAGGATTATGATTTTATCCAGTGTGTCAATGGGCTTGACGCGGCACCTGTTATGTATATCCTCCAGAATTCAGAGCTCGTTTCCATCTCTAAGCCGACTCAACTCAATGCCGGGGAAACTATACTTCTTGACACGTGAAAGTCGGGATAGAAACTAATGAAATTGGTTTACATGAGCACTAATACTCTATACTCACATTCACATCAATAAAGGTAAGATAAGAAGACCACAAAATTACAAATACTGGAAAGAAAATATGCTTTAAATTATAACCCATGTAACAACAGCACTTTGGGGAAGATGTATACATTAGGATGCATTATAATTGTTTCAATAGAACAGCAATTCCCTTATACACGGGTCTACAGCTTATTTATACAATGAAAAATGAAATCTTTGCAGTGGTGTATTGATGAGCTATGGCAGGGCATTACAAGACATTGTCTTACTATTAAAGGAGCCGAGAAGACAGGTGAATACAGGTGAATACACGTACAGTACAAGGGGTATGAAAAATTTAGTTGTTAACTGTCACTATGAACATGACAGACAAAGAAAGCGGACAAAATATACAGTTCCTCAGGTAGATAAAGGAACATCCCTTCACTGCTATTATGTAAAAGGTGAATATGCATGTGACACCTGTTCTACACATTTTTACATAATAGCAGTGAAGGGATGTTCCTTTGTCTACCTGAGGAACTGTATATTTTGTCCACTTTCTTTGTCAGTCATGTTCAAAATGTGTACATGTAGTCTCAACTCTCTAGCAAATTCTTTATCAACAATAATAATATTTGTAATTCATGAAAAATTCATCTACACTGACAAGCTAGCTTTTCTACACTGCAGAATTTATAGGGGGGTAGAGGAGGGATCCTATATATTTCAAGTTTTCATAATTTGAAAGAACAAAGCAATTTTCATAAGTTTTCTTCACGATATACCGGTATGTCTACCAACATTTATTCATGTTTCACAGTAGTTTTTCACAGTAATTTTACTCCTAAACAAGCTTTCAACAAAATGTTGAAGTCTGAGTCAAGTTGGATCCATAGCCTTGCTTTGACCTTTGACCATTTCCTAATGCTTTTACAGTGGCTCCTTGAATCTTTGGAAGTAGAGTTAAACTGTTTTGAACTTTATCACTAATGACTGATAACAAAACTTCCTGATGTTGTAAAATGGAAAGAAAAAAAGCAATCCAACGGCCGGCTGCAATTGGTCATTCTTCTTCTTCCACAGATTCCCAATTGAGGGCGCATTCACACATGAGAAGGTTAGCCGGCCGGCCGCTACAGCAAACCATCAACTATTTTATAAATCTGAATGAATGGCAAGAAGAGGGTGAAAAAAGAGAGATGAGAAAACCAAAGGGCCCTCAACGTATGTGTAGGTGTGCTTTATCTCAATTCATAATAACAGAACATGGGATATTAAACGCACATGTCATTAAATTATGTTGCAACAGTTTTTTTTTTTTTAGTCGGTTCAACATTTCATATGTGAACAAAACTTTTAGATGCTCTTGGTATTGACCTTTGCTCCTACTGACTTCTATAGGCCCCTACTACTACCCCACACTGGTCATCATATCTGTTTACCACCATGTCAACTAACCGTTGTTATAGAACCCTGATTAACTTTGATCATTTTTGCCTCATTGGAACAAATCTAATGCATAGGGTTTAGAGGTCATTATTTTGGCTTCTTAATCTTCCTTTCCTAATAGATCTAGACATGAGAAGTCAAAATATCAGTATACTACCATATACAACATCATCAAATATCATCAAATTTCAGCAATTTTTGTCTAAGTTTTATATGACTACATTATCATTTATCAATAATGGAATCGATATCACTCCTCTGTTGTTTTGTTTTTCCACTATTTGCTTTTACATCGTCAACTCAAAACTTTTGCATAAAATGTTTCCCAGTTTGATAAACTTTTGGTTATTAATATTATTTTATTGTTGTTATATTACTGTGACCAGTAGCGTAATGAGCAAAATCTTGTTTGGGGCCAGAACAAAATCTGTATCACCACCAAGTAGCATAATGCAGGGGTGGCGGAGCGTCTTCCAAAATAGGGGGGGGGGCAACAACAAAAAAGGGGCACCTACAAAGGGAAACATAAAAAAAACATACATTGGTATATACCCTACATCGTCATGGTTGCGATTACACTACCACCGATGATATCAATAATTGTTTAATTTCTTTACGTGGAACAAGATACATGTACTGCTTAATTAAGCAACATACTGTGCACTTGGGTGTAATGGTCTGAATATACGAACGAGCGCGCAAAAATGTTAAGATTTGTGAGGTCCAAGTGCAAAAAAATTACATCTTATAAAAAAGGAAGGAAAAAAAACCTGATGAGTATTAAGCACAATCTAATGAAGATAGAGTGAAAAGTTCTTTGATAAGCAACATACTTATAACATTAAATGGGAGAGAGCGTGGCGAGCGAGCTCTAGGGAAAAGGAAAAGAGAAAGGAAAAGTAGGCAGTTTTCAAAAGGGAAAAGGACAGTCATTAGAAAAGAAAAGGTGCTTGTGTCAAAGTAAAAAGGGCAATTATCAGAGGTGAAAAATGGCACTTCTTGCACCTGAAAAAAGAGATTCAACAGGCACTTGTGAAAATGGAAATGGGGAATCTGTTGAAGGAAGATTTCAGATGTTAATAGGGGCATTTATCAGATGTTAAAAGGGGGGATTTTTATAAGGGGGAGGGGCTCATATAAAAAAGAAAAGGGGCACTTATCCTAAGGAAATATGGTACTTAAATATTAGAAAGGAAAAGGGGCATGTGTCAAAATAAAAGAGGCACTTATCAGAGGTGAAAAGGGGCATTTAAGAGAAAGGGAAGGGGTTTCTTATCAAGAAGGAAAAAGTACACTAATCAAAAAGGAAAGGGTACGAGTCAAAATAAAAAGGGCAAAATATCAGAGATGAAAAGGGGAATTTCTCGCACCTGAAAAGACGTACTCACCAGAAATAAAAAGAGAGGAAAAGGACAATTGGAAGAGAAAAGGGGCACAAAATGGGCTTTTTGGGAGAACCTGAAACAGTGGGGGCACTGTGCCCCCCATCGGAAGTGCCGCCTCTGGCATAATGGGCAAAAGTGAGAGAAAAAACCCGGAAAATCAAGTGATTGCAGCAACATTTGTATATCACTGGTATCGAATTAGAATCACGTTTGAATTTTATTTGGGGGGTCAACTGCCCCCCCCCCCCTCCCCCAGAAGCGGATCTAGAGGGGGGGTTGGGGGGGTTGCAACCCCCCCCCCCCTTGGGCGGCCCAAAACAAAACAAACAAAAAAAAAGGGGAAAAAAAAGAAAAAAAGAAAGAAAAAAAGAAAGAAAAAGAACGCACGCTGGAGAGAAACCCTTTCAAGTGCAAATATTGTGAGAAGATATTCAACTCATCTGGTAACTTAACCAAACACATGATAACTCTGGATATAACTATGTATTAAACTGTACTTGATATTTTAAAAAGACGTTATCATGCACTGCTTTTTTATGGTCTCCATTGTGTTAATAGATGCCAGGAAAACATCACTTACGGGGTTCAAATAAACACCCCAAAAAAAATCGGCCCGCCGCTTCGCGGCTCGTGGACGATGCTCCGCATCGTCATTATTTTGGTCAAACCCCCCCCCCCCTTAGCAAAAAGCTAGATCCGCCCCTGCCCCCCCATCAGTACGCCAGTGACTGT